>JAUTCZ010129198.1:0-14004 GCA_032273805.1 Melanodrymia brightae
AATATTCTACCAAATCATCAATTTTAGTGCATTATGACCTGTATTAAGCAGCCACCTGTCTTATGAGGCCACTTTTAGTTACTCCCTTAAGACAGGTTTGACCGTATTAGCATTCACAAATGCAAGAATATACAGGAGAATTATACAATGAAGTACCAGATTAGGGACATTCTACAAATGGACATAAAGATCGTGGGACATCTGGCACTAAATTTATAGGCCACTTTGCTTCTGACAGTACGCTTTGCTCCCGACATAACGCTTTGCTTCTGACATTAGTACGCTTGATGAAACATACACCACTGTCATATCTATTTATATTAAAGCAAAACAAGTGTCCATGGTTTTTAATTCACTTAATTTCAGATCCTTTCAAATAAACTTAAATACGGAACCTTTTATTGAACTTAAAAGTGACCTCTTTTTAATGCACTTCAAAAACAGATCCTTTTTAATACTCTGCAAATAAGAGTTCATTTTCTAATTCAAGTTTTCTTCATATCTGTTTCTTATTTTCTCTCAAAGGTTTATCCGACAGTGCGCAGCAGTCTCCGAGATGTCAAGCCACATAATGGAGACAGGACCAGCATTCCAGTTCACCAGCTGTAGATGTATTCTCTGTCTGTGGCCAATAGGCAATACCAATGTGCATTTCTTTGTGGTAATGCAATCTCAACAGAAGTCTTTCTTCTCCGTAAAACACAGATACAAAATACTGACACGTGTGTCTGCGTTCACTGTTACGGCACAAACAAAGGACGTTGGCCTGGTGTGTGCGTTGGCCTGGTGTGTGCGTCTGCCAAGTGTGCAATAGTAAAGTGAGATGACAGAGCTTACACGAGTGCAGTCTCGACGTCATGTGATGTGTTACCGATTGCAGAACAACCAATTAAAGGTGTTACCATTCAGATCAATTTCCCATTCAGTGTGTCAGTATAACGGCTCTTACTTGTATGACATTAACAACAAAATCTAACAATTATGCTCATCCACGTTGTGAATAAATGACACCTGTATACGGCGAAGGGCAAGAGGATGCATCCCAGTATACATAAATGATTAAACATGGGATTTAAGGGTGGTGTGAACAACATGATTTGTGCAAATGAGATGACACTGTAATCCTTAAAGTCATGGAGAATTAAAGTCATGAGTGACAGAACATATACATGTATATGAAAAAACTCTTACACGCACAAGTAGGATTGCGAACCTACATGTACTGCACTGATTTGAATGGCACTTGACACTCCAACACCATAACCCCTACTCGGCCAAGCCAGTTGACTCGTCTTTATGATTTGTACTGTCAAGCACTCGGGTCAACATCAATGTAATAAAATGCTATGCCAGAATCCAGTCACCAGATGCATGATCCACACAATTAAAAAAAAGTAAAAGTAAAATACACAAAAACATGTACGGTCTACAAGGTTTTTTTTTTTTTTTTTTACAAAACAAGATTAATTTTGGCTTATGGAAGACAATTTAAACATAAAACCTGTCCTTTTCAAACACTAGCTGGAGGTCTGTATATTCAAAAGTGACTATATTCATTACCTAGTAGTTTAGTTTTGTGGGAATATAAACGTTTACACTAATGTATAAAGAGAGTGAATAATGACTGATGAAGACATCAAAGGATTGGACTTTATGCAGTGTATGCTATAGAGTATGTGTGAGGACTTCAAATTGTACTGTTGTGAAGAGCAGATGATCAATCTCGGTGCACAACCATGGAAGTGAAGTGCAAGCTCAGGTCCAACATGGCATGAACCACATCTATCAGCTTGACAGTCTGGTGGCTGTTTAGACAAACGGATATGTAGGTGTTCTTTTAAGCACAAGAAATGACATGTACTACACATTATTAATTATCTGCTATTAGGAAAGGTATATGTGATTTATAGAATGCAACTTCTTATGCCTCATAGGCTAGTCTTTCGGAGAAAGGAACATTTTATAAGCAATTTCCCAAAGACAGGGAAGCACAGATGAGTCATATACATGTAGCAGTATGTCGAATTGGAAACTCAAAGAGGTTGGATGATGTTATTTGCACAATTTTAGGCGATTCAAACTACTAACAATTATGTATATGGTTATATCTACAGATGCACATATATTTTTGACTGGTTTTAAAAAAGTCTTTGTATTCAAGAAAGGCAACTCATGGAGATGGGCATGAAAACAGTCATAATTATATGATTCTGATTTGAATATTTACAGCAAATAATTGGTTTATAGTTATAACTTATTTACATGCTTATATCCAATTGAGGTTCAAGCTCATCTATCTTGGACATGCAGTCCAACTGCCTTGACTGCCTGCCTAGAACAGAAGTTAGTGTTAGTATGAGAGAGGGAACCTGTTGCTTATTAGTATATTACTAAACAGCAAGGAATCTTCCATGTGCATTCTTCCACAGACAGGACAGCACATACCATGGCTTTTGCTAACCAGTTGTTGAACACTGAGATTTGCAAAGCATTCATTAGGGTTGAAGCGTGTACTGCAATTAAACATCCATCGCCTCAAACAGGATTCGAACCCAGTACCTACTAGTCTTTAGCCCAGTGGTGTAACCAATACACCACAGAAACTGGTTGCAAATACATGTAATAAAATTACAAAGTCAAATCTATATTAAGCAGTCACACAACAGAGTAACAAAAACTATCGGCAGGATAAGGGTTAAGACAAGTGTATGCTAAAATACATATTAAACTACATGTATAGTAGCTGATTATTAGGCTGGGAGAACATGAAAAAATGGGTGCTTTATGGAGGTGGCTAATTTATGGAGGTGGCAGCTTACTAGAGGTGACTTCTACAGCAAATTGACTCAAACTTCCACGTTACCTAGAGAGTAAGTTTAACAGTGAATGTCAAATGTCAGTTTGCTGCCAGCTTGCTGCCAAGAGCTGGCACGGTTATAATATTATGATTGCATGGAAGCATGGAACCAGATCACAGAGATCAGATTGCAGACACCCAGGAATAAAAAAAGAGTGGCGCTGTCACTCGCTTTACTTGTAAATGGGTGACCTTCCTGATAGAACCAGACAATGAGACCTCGACCACACAGCGAAACCACGACAAAGTTGAAAGTGTATAAAAATACATTACAGGAATGTTGATGCCTTTAGACTGCGTAGAAGTACATTGCAGCCATGTAGATCCTGGTCATCAAACCACTCGGTTGAATCTTTTTGTGTTTATATAATTTAAATAAACACAAAAATGTGTTTCACAAGAGCAGATAGTGAATAGAAAGTTTAATAACAAGTGGAGTACAAGAATATTGTCATCTGTGTATATAATCACCTAAGGATACTATAAAATTTTGGTCTAACAGGTGGCCACTTAAATATTAAATTACATGCTTTGTAAGAATATCCTCTTAAAGACCCTTAATCAACAAATTGGCGCCAAATGTTTCTGCTCTGCTGCATCTGCAGACAAATGGCAGTGACCTTAGAAGTGTTAGAACTCTTTGGTTACATATTTTGTGGTTCTATTTGTACAACATAAAACAGGCCATAGAATAACACTTCGACATTTCTGTTGATGTTTATAATCAACAATGAGATAAGATCCACTTGAATAGCAATATATATCATGAAATCTATCACTTTGTTAACAGTTTGATCCTCCTCAGTAGATTTAAACTGTTGATTTTTATACCATGATTGGTACATCAAAGCCTTTAGCATGAGCTAATAGGATTCCATCTTTGGGCAAGTGTATGTAATATAAATCACAAAATATTGACATGGCCAAATGCATATCTCTGCACAAGGCAGAGTCAGAGGGATATTACGACAAAGTCGAGATGGCTTGTACAATGTACACACAAATCACAGCCCAAGCAGTGATGATATGCAAAAGGTTAGCGTATCCTGCCCTACCGGTGACTACCTCCCTTATAGTAAAATGGAAAAAGAAAAGCCAATATGAAGGCCACAAGTTTCTTCTGAAACCATGTGACAAAATCACTGTGAATTTGATATCCAACAGCTACATGTAACAAACAATTAATTATGTTCTCTTTAATAATGATGTTATTAAACAAATCTTTGTCAAATGTTACTGAGCTAAAACAGTGTGGTAACAGATGGGAAAATGAACAACTAAATAAATAGCAATGAGATAAAAACCTAGTCAAAAAAGGTTAAAATATTGACCACATTATGCTCGCACAGCATGGTCAAAGGTTACCGAGCTAAACCAGAGTGGTAAGATGTGAAAATAAACAAACAAATGGCAATGGGATAAAAATGGAGTTCAAAAGGACTAAAATATTGACCACATTATGCTCGCACAGCATGTAACATCCCTTCCTATCATATCACTTCACATTGGCTGTCTAAAACTCATATTCCATTGACCTGGCAGCATTAACTCCAAGACATCATCTCGAAGGAATGGCCATCTCTGACAGACAGATTGAAGTTCAAAGGTGGCAGACATACTAACGTATCAGAATAGCATGTACCAGGTACGGATCAATTAGCAGCATTAAAGTTGTTTCCTGTGTTGATCAGAGTGAATGCATTTCAAACCGGTTGATGATATGTTTATCTGTCTGTTTCTTTCTAATTACCTTAAGAACGTTACTATAATCCTGCCTATTGATCATGGGCGTCATTTTCTGAAGAAAAGTGGGAAGGGGTTGAGGGGTTGGACCGTTTATGACAATTTGTTTGTTGAGCAACCATCTGGTGCATTCTGGTATACGGTACATTACTGCGTGGTAATGTGTTATTTATACTAAAAAGTAGGGGGGACATTTGAATGTTGGTCCCCCGACTCCAAAAAGTGGAGGAGGGGGGCATGGCCACCCCTGTCTCCCTCCAAGTTACACCCATGCTATTGATAAAGTTGAGGATTTTGAAACAGAATCGGGATAAATTTTGTATTACCCGTATGGGAAAAAGGATACAGGGTAATATAGTTCATATCTGTCTCTTTTCTATTACGGAAAGATAGCTTGCTGCTTGAAGTTCGTGACATGATGGAACATGATTTTGGAAATGGATTGGTCATAGTTCTTACAAACCGATTGGGTTTTCTGTGAAGCAGTACTGGAGCCATTAGAGAAGATTGGACAAGATTTTCGTTTCAGCCCATTTTTCAAAAACTTGTATTTTCAGTAAAATGCTAACAAAGAGACTAAAGTCTTGTCAAATATTAGTCATTGGCTAATGTGGTCTTAATAGACAGGTTTGACAGTATAAAGGTATATTTATTATAACCATTTTCATATACTGAAACAGCCCATTATTTAACTCATGTTTGTTTCTCCCTTAATTAACATGGGCTAATTTTGTTAATATTTACTTGTTAATGATGGTACGAAAATACTGTTGCTTTTTACAATCCAAACAATTTTAGTCCTAATCCTAACATAAAAACAATCGATCAACTGTGGACCAATACTTTTACCTGAAAAGCAGTTGGAACATGGATTTTACACCTCCCCTCTTTCAAACATTACTTTGACCGCCCTCCCCCACCCCCTTCCAAACATTGTTTGAATTGTAAAAAAAACCATTAATATTTACGCAAGTTTAAAAAAAAACTTCCTTCTTGTGTAACTAATATCGTTGGAGTACCTTGTAAATGACAATCTTGTCTGGCAAAAACACGAAAAGCTATCTGGGTGTTTAAAATGGATCAAACCTATTACATTTCAGAAGACCAACTGGTGAAGCACAAACAATAGTGATAAAGCACACCGTTTTCCAAAGGTTAAACTTTTTCAAATGACGTTTACAAACTATTATCAACTTCACAGAGGAAACACTTCGTTTGAACTAATTGCTTGGATATTGCATCCAGGGGGACTGAACATAACCGATAAAAATTTGGACAGTTCATGATGTAGTGAAACGAGTGATCCCAAACTGAAGTAGGCTAATTGTGTGCGTATCTGGTGAAAGTATAAACACAGTTTGTTTAACAGTGATCAGTCATGTCACAGGATATAGCATAGGTTTGGCCCTCAGATAGACCTTGCATCACCAAGTGTCTTTGTGAAGAGGATCAGAACTCTATGAACCTGACATATGCCTCCACAAAGTCTGTGAAAATTAGCCATATTAGAAAGCATTCAAGTGTTCTGATCTGGTCTCATTGAAAGGTAAAAGCCATACAACTGTATACATTAAAAGAGGCTGTCAAGTTTTTGCGTCATCATTGATAA
Organism: Melanodrymia brightae; assembly: GCA_032273805.1. Lineage (NCBI taxonomy): Eukaryota > Metazoa > Mollusca > Gastropoda > Neomphalida > Peltospiridae > Melanodrymia > Melanodrymia brightae. Next base: position 6,210 of record JAUTCZ010129198.1, read on the forward strand.
TAATATTTTATTTTTAAGAATATTTTAAACCGAGGTGAATCCTATAAAATAATTATGTCAATTAATATTTGGTGGGTCAATGGTGTAAATTCAAATGTCACTGGGTCAAGATAGATCTATGTCACTGGGTCAGGATGGACAGTACTGTATTTAATGTTTTTCTCGAAATCTAAAAGTACAATGTATGGATGTTATTCTGTAACTTATTACATGTATTGTATGATTTATGATAAATTTCTACATCACGGATGCACTCATATATACATTATGTACTGAAAACTGATTAAGTTATATTTGATTTTACTTTTAAAAAAGTGGGCAGGATGTGTCCTACATACAAAATAGATGAGTGACAAATAGAGTAAAATAATCTTAGATTAAAATTAATTGGAAATAAAAAACATTATATTCTTTTTCTTCGAGATCATCAACGAATAACATTTTTTAATTATAAAAGCACAACTAAAATGGTGAACACTTCATATACTGAATTGTAATAAATACAAATGCATTAGAAATGACAAATTGTTAAGTAGTAAATAGTTATAACAGAGAAAAAAAACCGTGTTGGTTATTTTAAAGATCTTAGGTGAAAAAAAAAAGTATATTACATGTATTTGGTATAACAATATTTGGGAAATTGTCTCAGTGTTAATAGTGAAGTATACAAACTTACTGAGGATACACACTTACACAGGCTCAGTTCTTGAAGCACACACCATTTGCAACAAATAAAAGTAGATAGGAAATTGTGTATTCTTAGAAAATTGTGATTTCCAGGGAGAAAATTCCTCCTGGGCAGAAGAAAAGAAGGAATGATAAAAAAAACTGTAGATTCCTATGGAAAACAGGAGGAGGGTTGACAGGAGAATGGAGAAATCAGTGTATTGAGCCACTTAAAACAGATTTCTCCATTATATTAGATAGATACAAATGTGGACAGCCGTACAACTGTACATGTACAACTGTATTAAAATAGCAGCACCTGCTGTAAATTACCCATATTAAATATTGCTTCGTTTACTCAATGGTTCTAGTTCATTTGAAAGCACCAATTCTCAACTAGGATCAAACATAATGCAGGTTGTTTTCAATTTGCGCTGGAAGCTCAGATTAAACAATTTATACAAGTGAAAGTAATCTCAAGCCAGATACGTGCAGAAAAAAATGCTCTATGGTGTTTTGGATACAGTTTCTGTAAAACAACAATACTGGTCCCCTTCTCACGGTTGTGTCCCTGAGATTCATTAGTTTGTCCCTGAACCTCATTATGACGGCTGCAATAATGTGCCTGGGTCTTATTCAGTAGTGTTCTTTAGTAACATGAGGCCCTCGTTTTAGAAATATGATTCGTACTGCAATTGTTGGCGTTCTCATGGAAGTATTTAAAAAAAATATTTTAAACTATTTAACAAACATGACTGTAGTTGACATAAGCACTTGTGAATACATAAGACAGGAATGAAGGATATGCATAACGTGGAATAATGATTGTGGTGTAAGCGTGTAATAAAACTATTATACTATATTTGATGGGAATCAGAGCTGCAGGTCACTACTCACTACCTCTGTAATTAAGATGTTTGATTTATTGTAAACGCAAAGTAAGGGCCTTAAAGCAATTGATAAAGATAAAGATGGTCAAAGAGGAATCTGCTGCCACCACATAGGCTACTCTTACCAAGTAACAGCAAGGGATCTTTTATATGCATTTGCCTTGACAGGATGGCCTTTGATGGATCAGTCATGGATCACTAGTAGGAATGGGAAATAACCCAACGGGTCCTCTGAGGAAGATTGATTCTTCGACCTATCAAACCATAAGTGGATGCTCTTGTGGTGCTCTACATCCCACCCATAAACCAATTGATGCTGTGCTTTAATTGTCTGTTGTGGAAATGGATTGTCACTTGCAGACACTTATGACACTTAAATATCTCGAACACCAGTAATCAAAAGTAAGACAGGTAAGTAAAACACTTCTCCAATACCAAACAATGTATAAGTCTCTCTATAACCATTATTTTGATAATTGTCTAAGTCAGCAACATCAAACTATAATATTGTCGCTGAATTTTGAAAATGTAAGTGCCTTAAAACATTTTGGAGAAGAGCCTGGGAATGATATTTTCATTGTTTCTGTTATTGTATGCCAATGGTTAAATTAGTGTTGGGAATTAATTGAAATTTTATGACTGATTTTGATTATCAGCTTTTTATCAACTGATCGATGATCAACTAAAATGGGTTTATATTTGGTTAGTTCCATTCTTAAATCTCGGTATTATAAACAGCTGTTTTGAAGTTGTAGGCATCACCTAGAATGTAATTAATACTGGACGCAATCTACAAATATACATGTGCTCCATTTTTTTATTTTATTATACCCATGATCTAATGAACTGTGCACTGTTGAAGCCGTTTATACCATTGAAACATACTACAATGTAAGTATAGCTTTAGATTCTCCATGCATGGTTGACATAACATCTATATGCAACCTCAAAGTGAAGCATACTAAATGTATGTTTTACAATCGAGGATTTGACAATTGATATGTTTGATATACTATTTTATGAGAAGTATTGAGGTGGTTTACAGCAGTGCAAGAGTTAATGTACTTGCGTACCTCCAGGTTCTACATGCACTAGTTGGACTGGTGACATATCATCAACAAAACACTGCATACAAGAAAAGCGTGAACACTTGCTGGCAGGGAAAAAATTTGCCTGGCTTCTGTCTGCACCCAGCATATCAAGTGACATTTTGCTGGCCGTAATATAATCAAAACAAACTTGTATCGCAGCATGCACTCTGGTTTATATAAGCATCCTTCATATGCACTGGTATGGAGGTGTGGGATTGGGCTGTTCCACCCAAGGGTACGTAAATGTGATATCTGGGATGAGGCTAGCCCAGTTCCCGACTTCAAATTTATGTACCCCAGTGTGGAATAGCCATTTCCCACGCCAGTCCATAAAGAAGGATTATTTTCTCTCTCGATTCTTTAATGCTAGAATGCCATTTTTGACAAAATGCTGTAAAATTATTTAACATGCTGCTTGGGCTTGACTTAATTTCATTTCAGTAACCATCACCATTCACAGCTTAATTTTGCTATTTTCATCACGCTCAAAACCTACTTATTTTCACTACATGCTTATTGTAAACATTTATCAATTCAAGATGCACATCATGCAAAAAATCCACATCTAAAAACAATGAGTCGACATGAAACATAGACCATATCAACATATCCCAAACATATCATGCTGCTTGCTCGTTTTGTTCCATCCCCATGACAAATACATATTTTGCATCCATTTTCAATACCCAGGGTAAATATGCAGAGGAAACTTGGAGAGTGCTATAATATGCTTTAACTAGTATCCCATTACAGCCAATCAAATAATGCTCTATAAATTGTTTGCCCAATACGAAACCTTGATGCAGTGAACCAATGCCCAATCGGATGCTTGGATGCAAAATTTCTTTTTCATGCTTTTTTCAACTGATACCCAGTCACAGAAAATAATGCAACTTGCCGATACCCAGAGTCAGATGGCGCGTTGCAGATTGGCTGTCTTGTAACCCCTGTTCTTCAACCAACAGCTAATAGGGGCACAGTCGGCATGCAAAGCCACACAAACTTACAGTTACCAGGGTTAGGGGTGGTGATAGTACTGGAATCGGCAGGCCCCTCTCCTGCTGCATTCCAAGCGGAAACCGTGATCACGTAGTGCTGCGATGGCTGCAGTTGTCCCACCGTCCATGACGTTGCGTCGCCGAGAAGATCCTTCGTCGTCGCCTTCAGGGTGGGGTGGTTCTTAGGGTCGACGTTGATGCGGTATCCAACGAGCGGTCCGTTGGAGAACTGTGGAGCCGTCCAGGATATGGAGATCACAGATGGAGATGGAGCCGAGATACTCGTGATTTTCGGTGCACTGGCAGGCACTAAAATGATAAGAAATATTGTTGAAGTTTCCAGTTTCTTATTGACTTTGAATTGTATAAGAAGTAGTAATACATATAAACATGTTTGTGTGTATACAGGTGCAGGAGTAGCAATATTTAGCAAAATAAACATAAATATCAAATATTGCATTACGTTTTGTATTTACTATAAACTAAAATATCCCTTTACAGCTATATTGAGTCGCACACTGAAATTTGAACTGAACCATCATAAGCATTTCAGATTTCACATATTGGTGAGTTATAAACAAAAATCTCTAGTTAGTGTCTTTGATCACATTAACATGGTTCCTGAAATTTTGTAAATATTTTACTGTAGACATTCATGCTTCCATGAGACAATGTTTATGTCACAATGATTTCAAACACCTGACATTACAACTACTCATCAATCCATACTAGATGTCTTTGTAGAAATATCACTTTGACCCTGTCAAGGAGTGACTATAAAGTTGTTGTACTTTTGATTTCAAACTCTTTACCACTCTTCAAGTATTGTAGGTTAAAAACATTAAGTACTCATAACATTGTAATCATTCTGTACCTCACCAATATCATCATTCCATTCTAAAGCCATAAGAATGTCTGCCACCTTAGCACTTGATAAAATAACTTAGTTTCACAAGAAATACCAGAAATATCAAGCATGAATAAACCATGGGAAAGTAAATGATCTCAATTTGATAGATTGCCAGATACATTCTTTTGACTTGTTCTTCAAATACCTTTAAATTAAGAACCCTTAAATTTGATTTAAAAATACAGCCAGGATAGAGAGGTTGGTGGGGTTACTGGCGTTCCACATAACTGCACCACAATCACAAGTCACCTTTTTCTAAAAAGCAAGTGCTATTTTCTATAAATGCTATTCTTTTTTTGCTTTTCGATTTGGTAGCAGGGTGTAGCTAAGCGCAAAGCATCTGCCTGAGGTTTGCTTCGTCATTTCCCATTCCAACCAGTGGTCCACGATTGGTCCATCAAAGGCTGTGGTGTGTGCTATCCTGTCTGTGGGCAAGTGTACATAAAAGATCCCTTGTGTTACTTGGTAAGAGTAGCCTATGTGGCAACAGGGTTTACCTCTGTGACCAAGTGTCGATATAACCATGACATGATATTACATCCAATGTATTCCAGTGGTGTCATTTAAAAAAAAACTTCATTTACTTTTCAATTTGAAAATCAATTTAAGCATAGCAGTAAGCAGTTATGGTTTATTTGATTGATACATGTAGGTGATACAAATAACATAGAGTCTAGATGCAATGTTTTAGTCTGATCTCAGTTTAGACAGTAAGCTCTATTCCCTGAATGTTCAGAAATACTGAAACAGGCAGGCTTTATATACATGTACACACGATTGTGCTAATTGATGGACAAGAATGAAAGTATTATAATTCTATAGAGGTCACAGGAAATATTTGACGGGAAAGAAATAATGGGACAAAAATATTTTCAGAATTATTTTAATCAAACCAGGTCACGAGAAGCTGAAAGAGCTCTGACAAAAAATGTTGACCTTTCCAATCAATGGACACTGGGGACAAATGGATAAATAAATGTACCAGTGTTTCAAAGAAGCAGTAATAGGGTGTTATCAGAGGTGGAATGCTAAACATGTAAATACAACATATTGATGCGGTCTGCCGTATTTATTCTGGCTCTGAAGGGTCTCTACTATCAAAGGTTAACCATTTATATAAGAATCGGGTCTAACAGAGATGGCCATTTTATCCTTGTTTATATTGACAACAAATTCACGGGTCCGGAGAGTTTGCCCAAGATTAATTGTTTTAGGAAATAGTTTCTTCTCTTCTGGGATTAAGAAGAGGACACAGTTTAGCTTGGCTTAAAGCTCAACTGTAAGATATTCATAAAATTCACTTCCATTCTACAATTATTGAAAAACAAAATTTGAGATACATTGACAATTACAAACCATTGTATTTGTATCATAGGAGTCACAAATGATTACAAGTACAGTGACCACGGAATGGCTGGGGTAGGGGTGGGGGTCACGGTCATGGGAGTCATTGCTCCCCCTACCACTATCAAACTTGTTTTTTCTTTACTAAAATATGTTTTTTTACCATATAATTCTTTTAATTTCACACTAGGGATTCCCCTCCCCCTCCCACCCAACCAAACTTTCATTTGGACTTCCATACTTTTCATCATACTCAGTAGTGCCTGAATTATGCATATAGTACCACAGAGGGAGATACAGATGACTACAAGTATAGTGCTATAGAGGGACACACAAGTTACTACAAATAAGAGTACAAAATAGGTAGCCATACAACTGACATAACCCACGTTAGTTTAATTAAAATGAGTTACAGCTCTGAACAGGCACTAATTTGTAGAAATCTAACAAGGCCACTTTAATCCTGCACACTTGACAAAAGTAATCTACTCGCGGACTCAACTGACCGCCCTAATGTCCAACAAAAGATCATACACCAAACGGCCAATCAATAATTTTTACTTGTTGGGAAATAGTCCAAGTGGGCTTTAAGATGGTAGCTATAAAAGCCAGAAATAAATTGATCGGAATCGCTGGTATGTCTTCAAACTCAAATTCAATACATTAACTCCATTTTCAGTGACAGGAAGTGCTGAGCCAATCAGCTGTATGGGGGAACCCTATGAAGCAGTGCTTTCCTCTAAATATTTATTACTCATTACAACTTCAGTTAGAACTCTGTAATGGAAAATATATACCGAAAAGAGATGGATATGAGCACATAAAAGTATTCATGATGCAATAAATAGCATAATCTACAACTGAATGAACCTGCTATTCTGAGAATTAATGTAGAAATATTACCACAAGACCTATTAGACGGACTAAATGAGACTGAGCCGAAAGACAACGTAGGAGTATCCTGTCATTAAATGCTGGTTACAGAGGAATAATCAAATTAGATTTCAGTACTTTAATAACCTCAGATACACAGCAGAATGCTTGTCTGACAATGCACTCATTCTACTGTCTGCCACTCTAAACCCTGGTAGTAGGGAAATCAACATACTCTTTGTCATTAAAAGCTGGTTACAGAGAAAAAATCAAATTAGATTTCAATACTAATCTCTGGAAAAATATCGCAGGATATATGCCAAATTGTAAGGAATGAATGAATGGATGAATGTTTAACGACTATTGGATGTCACAAAATGGTAAATACATGTAAAAATGTGATTAAAAATTGTCATATATAACACTTATCAAACTAAAAAATAATGATCATACTAAAAAATTCCAAATTATTGTTCCCTAAAAACTCAAGACCGCACTTAAAATATATTTCCTTCCTTAACAATGGCTATGGATTGTTTCATGTAAAATTTCAACTTTATTTGGAAATGAGAATATCTCTAATGTAGAATGTAATAATGAAGACGATCTGAGAGTGCATTATGAATGTGACAAGTACCGGGTAACTGCACTCAACTGTGTGTAAGCGTGACAATGGTGAATCACTGTGATGCCAGACAATCACAACACCACATACAGTTACTGATCAACGAGAGGGATTGGTCTTCAGCTATCTTCTTAATCACACAGAGCCTCAATCAATCCCAGCCATCAAGCAACCAACATCATCCACTTGTTGGTATTAATCTTGAAGCACAGTCGAAAAAGCTTGGAGTATTTAACGTGTTCCCAAGTCAATGTGGTGGGACCGGCCTCCGTGGTGTAGTGGTTAACGCCACGGACTACAGGCTGGTAGGAACGGTGTTCAAATCCCGCGGGTGGATCTCACTTTCCGACTCCAACCCAGAGTGAGTGCTCCGCCAGGCTCAATGGGTAGGTGTAATA
>JAUTCZ010129309.1:0-14004 GCA_032273805.1 Melanodrymia brightae
CATCAGATAAAACGTGCGAAGTTGACTTATTTCAATTTAAAAGAAATCTCTGTGTGTTTTGAATGCACGTTTCTCTCTTTGTTGGAGTCGATACTGGGATTGAAATTTCCATATATTACGAATGTGATTCGAACCCAGTACCTACCAGTCTTAAACCAGATGCGTTAACTACTGCGCTACGGCGCCGGGTATTAATTTGAATCCATGGGCTGGGTTATATTTTGGCAGGCGATTTCTAAATAAAACATTGTTAAATCTATTTACTAAATTAAAACATTCCTGTTTGGCATACTTGGTGTAGAATCTGACTAAAACCATAAAACCAAACTATAGCTTTGTATTTTGCTTTGCTAAACTTATTTAAATTTTTTTTAAAAGACCTACATTGTACTTTGTTTAAAACATCACCAGGCCCCGAGCTTATAAACGTTTTTCAGGCTAAACTTTAATAAAGTCTGAACTCCACAATTAAACTCGGAGCCTTAACTTCATAAAATTTTATGTGATCAATTTTGTTGGGTGTTCTATTTTCAAGTCTTGCATTATGCTTTAAAGTATAAGAACTATTTTCTTTATTAAAGTCTGAATCTTAAGTTAAAGTCTAAAGTCTAGGCGTTAAGACGTTTATAAGCACGGGGCCAGAACTGTGAAACCAAATTTTAGTTTTTTATAATTTATTATATATTACTACTTACTTGATATAAGAGTTGGTAAAGTCAGCAGATATATCCACGCACACATATAGTCATACATATTTGAAGCGAGCAAACCAGTTATGTTGTGTCTATGTTGTGTAGAACTGTGATCTGTGTTTCAATAAACAGCTCCTTTAAGGGGATCTGTAACATCTCGTATACCGGTACATGGCCTGGTTCAAACCTTGCGGAACGCCTGGCCCAAATAAGGGCATTTTTTAAAATACTAGTTTTGGCGTGGGATGGAATTCGATAATTCACCTTCCTGCAACTTATAAATAATTCGCATTAGGCCTAAAATAAAAAGTTACTTGTTTCCGGTTACATGCTGGAAAAATATAGGGTAGGTAGGAAAAACATTTTTTATTTTGGAAAATAACCTCTGCATGTATAAAAATACATAAAGCAAACCAACAATACAATTCATTTGATTTTAGTAGTAAACTTCATCCCCTAACTTATCAGAAGGTCCCTAAAATTCTACAAGGCCAGTTTGTAACTGGAGTAAATCGGAAAACATCGCATATTTTCGTGAAGACACTTTTCAGACAATCGGAAATTTCGCCCGATATCTCAAGAAAGTTACGGAACTTACCTTTTAATTTGGAATGTTTGCGTGGAAATCGTGGTTATATTTTTTAAAAAACTTTGGACATACGAAAAAACATTTAGGGTCGGTAGGATCAATTAAGGTCGGTCGGGTAACCGGAAACAAACAACATTTTATGATACGCCTTACTTAATTGACATAGTCTATGGTAATGAGTAAAGGGATTACCAACCTCGCTTCTATATAATTATAATACAAACACTTAACACAGATAACAACTTCGTATCAGTTGTTAATACCCTTTGGTAGACAAAACAATAAACATTTACTAGTGGCCATCAATGGAAGTTGCACGTCTTAGTAAAGTAAATAGTATTGTACTAATCAGTGTCCCCAATGATACCGCAACCACTGTGATTGATTTACTACATGTACATGTAGTTTATAAAAAAGTGAGACATTACCGTATGTTTTTTCAAGAACACTCTAACCCGGTAAACAATGCATGCGTATAAGTTTTACGACTTGAGATATTGTTTGCGAAATAAGTGAAATTTATATGCACACATTTCCCCCCGATTGACATTAGATATGACATACAATGTAGGTACATGTACGAAGAAGTTCTCAAGCCAGGTTAAGCAGACTTACAATGTGTTTCCCACATGATGCATGCAATTGTAAAGAGCTAACACCAACAAGTACTACAATTACATAATGCAACTGCTTGCACAGCACCCTAATGTCCATGCATGTGGTGCATTCACATAATAGTTATTATATTATCGTAATCAAATTAATTCATTTGCTAAATCTGCCAAAATATCTTTGGACATTTTCTTGTACTACAGGGTATCAAGCACTAGCAATGTGGATAAAACAGCAGGTTCTGTAGTGGTGCCGTAATCTGTTTTGCACAAAGAGATATTCTGTAGCAATAACACTGCACACAATGTCAAAACCAGGAGAGATGCCAATATGTATGGAATTATGATAGTGAAAGAACAGGCTCTTTGGCTCTTTCAGGAGCAACAGCTGCTTTGTAGGAGCCACCAGTTTATGTGGCAAAATGTATCTACATGTATATAAAGACATATAAATGTTCAAACTATCCAAAAACATCTTTGTGGTTTAATTAATATTCATAAGAGGCATAATATAAATCATGCAAGCTACTATGTACATGTACACAATAATTTTTATTTAATACATCTAGGTTTTATGAAGTTTATCAGTGTTATCCATTTTCATCATCTTAATGTTAGTTATAAATAAAAAGTTGCCTACATGGTGGCAGAGGATTCCTTCTGTCAATGGGATTATTGTTGTCTCTAGAATGATCATGTTACTTTACATCACAGACATGAATCCAACGAGTAGTATCTATTGAGTAGGATGAACCTAAAGATCTCTCATGCATCAGACAGTAACGGAGTTATGCGTTGTATAAGATGTATTGTTGAGGGGCGGGACCGGTGTTTCAAACTACTGCTTACCTTCATTGGGATGCCGGTAACAGTGGTCGATCCAAGGTTGTAGTGTACCTGGACTTGGGCCACCAGCTTGTTGTACAGGAACTTGCCTGATTGCGAAACCAAAACCTCGCTTGACAGAAGAGGAGAGATCTGACAAAATAACAGCAAACTTATGTCATAAAGATGTTCAAAAAGTATCAAAGATGAACATGTACATGTACATGTATCACATAATATGAAAATGGCAATTCCATCTTAACGATGTAAAAACCCTTTTGCATCACCACAAGCAGCTGGATATTTTATGGAAAAGAGCAATAAACAAATCTAAACCTCAAATATGAACAATTTTTAGATTCAATCTGGAGTGAAATCTCAAAATTAGTTTAGAGTTTAACCAGGCAAACTGTGTCCAGACCATAAGATTGAGTTTTGAGTATTGGACAAAAGGGTTGGATGGTGAAGTGTGCAAGTGTGATTTTAATACATGTACATACTTTTAAAAATATTTAAAAACAATATTTTAGAAGTCCATGTCTAGACATGTTTTGAGTTCACATTTGGCTTCAGCCATAACAATTAACAATGAGGTGAAGCCAAAATGTCCAGAGCGATAATTTAGTTTCATTTACCCAGTTACGTGTGGCTTGTATTTATTCTCTAAAGTTTGTGCAACCCCAACCCCCTTGTCTGTCATTAAAGACCATGATCTATCCAATATCAAGGCTGTATTCAAGGTGGGCATGGCTTGTGAGATATCAGCTGGAGTAATGTATGAGTTGGGGTCCCAAGTACAAGTAGAACAATATATGTGTTCCAGCACTAGGTAGACAAATATATTTGCTGCTGGTTCATGATTTTATACAATAAAGTTAAATTATACAAAAAAAGCTACATGATCACATGCAAGAATGCTTATTTATATGCACTGTTTTGTTGGTCAATGAAAAGTAAGTTCCCTTTCATACAAATTGCTAAAGTACTAAGTCTTGATAAAAATCAAACTGCATGAAATTGGTGGCAATTTTTACAGAAAAAGATCCATTTCACCATGTCAGTACTGTTGTTAACCATCGGGTTTAGGACAGATTAAAACCGGCACCGATAAACCAACAGTGAATGGAGCTGTGAAAAGTGCTTGATGTATTTACCGTGATTGACTGTGTTACACAAACCAGCATACAGTGGACTTCATTGCCAGATATTGCACGAAGATTTATAGATAGGCCTTATTCCAATAAAACATCTCAAAACACGATCAATAGAAAATGAGAATAAGTGCCTGCTGGCTATTTTGGCCGTTTGCATAAGAAATTACAAATCAGTGGTAATATAGGCATCTTTTCTCAAGAAGCTAATTTGGCCCACACAGACGATGTGTATGTTAATGTTTTACATGTAATGTCTAAAAGGCTTTCAAATTGAAACTGACAACTTGCCGCTAGCTATATTGATAAATCAAGTGAACCTTGAAAACGGATAATTATATAGTTACAGCATTCGCTTTCGGAATATCGTCGTGGCAATAGAATAGTTGTGAAAACTAAAATAACACGGCAAATGCAGCAAAATATTTTTTTTTGATTGAACAACTTTTAAGCTTATCAGTTTTATCCGACATGTTTCTAAACTGAAATTTGGCGAACCATTACAAATTACACCTCAATCAATATTTATTGTATCTAAGGCCTTATTAAGCCTATAAATAAAAAAATGTAGTATTGTAAATAATTTGCTGTTCCCAGAACAAAGTTTGTTTGTTTAAGGACACTACTGGAATACATTGATTATTATTCAACAGTTATTGGATGTCAATCGCGCGGTTATATATCAATATTTGGTCACAGAGGAAACCCACTGGTGCCACATACATGTCGGCTACTCTTACCAAACAAACATCTTTTATTACAAAATCAGAACAATCCTTTTCTCTGTTTTCTTACAAGGAACAAACAGACTCCAGGAACTTATAATAGACACTGGGTCCAATAATAGTGGCATTCTACAATACTAACTGGAGAGTACATGTATACCGGTACATAATTCTAAATCAACATTGCTGGATGTTATTTCACAAAGACCGGGAGAAAAAAAAGATGTTTTTGAATTTGGTATTTGCAAACACATGAATTGACTTAAATATATTTAAGTTTTATTAGCAATTTTCTTAGAAACAAATATATTTCACGAACCACCAATGCTTTCTTTCTTATATATATACATGTATGAATACACTATCATCAAAAGTGCATCTATCATATAGATGTTTTGCAAAACTTTAAGGTCACGATATTACCTCTACCGCATGTGATTGTCAGAAATTGTGTTTTTGCTTCCAATCAGATGGACATGATACAAGAGGTGATCTTTCAATCATTGACAATCCACATCTTCGTCAGGGACAAGTATCGCGAGCACCGAAAGGTTAACTAGGACTATAACTTTAAAATAATAATGGATGCTGTCAAAGTGTATGCCAAGCAATAGGTCAAGTGTGGGAGTGAACCTGTTGAATGTCTCTCTTATTACGGATCAAGTCAATACACGTTATAGTCATTGGATGAATGCATAAACTATACAATCTAAATAACAAAACATTGACATGGCAAAATGTGTATCACTGCATCAGGCAGAGTTAAAGGATATTATGACAAAGTCACGAAGCATAGAAAAGAACTTGGGATTGACAGTTCGTTAACTACTTTGTCTGTGGTGTATTGGTTAGATCACCAAGCTCAAAACTGGTAGATACTGGGTTCGAAACCTTCTTGAGGCAATAGGATTATTAATCACAGTAATTACTCGCCCTGAAACCATTTACACCAGCCAGTGTTCCACTACTGGTTAACAAAGGTCATGGTACAGTATGTACTGTCCTGTCTGTGAGAAAGTGCACATAAAAGATCCCTTGCTACTTATCAAATAAGAGTACCTGGTTTCCTTTCCCATACTACACTAACTTCTGTCCTGAGAGGTAAATTTAGGCAGCTGGACTGCACATGTCCAGGACATACATGTACATGCTTAAACCTCAATTGAATATAAGCATGTAAATAACTAGCTAACTAACACTACATACTGTAAGTGTTGAATGCAGTATTACTGCCTGATCAGTGATTCAACCTCACAGAAATAATTACTTCCAAATATTTGCCTTCAAGATGAGCTTGTCAATAACAATTATGGATGATTGTCAGGAATGGTATAACTTTGCTTAAAGAATCACAATTTCACGAACGGAGAATATATCCCAACGGTGCATCGAATTATCAGTGAGTGAAAACACTGATCAACATCTGACCGTTGATTTGCTCAAATCTGTGAAAATATTGAACAGGAATTTACCAAGGAAGTAAGCTGAAAGATTCAGTAAGAGATAGTGTCCAGTGATATTAGCTATTTAATTATTATAGAATTGCTGCCAATAAGGATAACACAAGTGGATTGAGGGACGCGGTGCAAAGGTGCACACATTTTGTAACCGTTAACTTTTTTTTTCCAAATTCTGATTATCACAATATCCATTAAAATTACCTTAAAAAAATTGAATTATGTGACAAAAGCATTTACCAAAATCTATAAAAATATTATTAACAGTTTGTAAACACTGAGAGAGAATAAACTTGACAGAATCCAAAATATGACCTTCATCTTAATACAATGTATAATAATAATAATGATCAAATCTTGTTATGCAATACATCCTTATACACAAATATACCCATTAAAACAAACTTAATTAAAAGTTGAAGAGATATTGAAGTGTGACTTTTAACAGATGAATTGATGGATATACACATGATAACATTATAGAAGGATCCTATAATTAAAGAAGCATTTATCAAAGTTGTTTTACATGTAATAATTTTATGGTTCGTACAAATTTTTTTCGATATGGAAAAATCAACAGAGTCTAGATTAATTGGTATTTGTTGAGGCTCTGCAAAGACAAATACTGATTAAGGGCGATTCCATGGTATTTGTCCCATCTGCAATGATATTTTGTTCATAATTTTGGTTAGTTAATACAAAACACAATGTTGTCAGATAATTCAACTGTTAGGAATTTCAATTTGCAGTACAATGTTTTTTATGAAGTTTGATATTTGCATTTATTTACATAACAAAGAGAGAAAAGTCATTGTGGACAGGACAAATACCATGGAATCGCCCTTAATTAAACGAGGTTCATATTTTCAATAGTAAAAAAAATGAGTAGTGAATAGAGCTCATCAGATGAACTAAAATAGATCCATTCCCAAAATGTAAATTACTACTAATGCGTGGTGTGGACAAGCCCAACAGGGGAACACATTTGTAAAATGAATGGAGCTATTGGCAAGATAACCTGAGTTTCCATTGACAAAAAGGTACAATACAGTTTTGTGTTTATGGAACTTGCACCATGACTTGGGAATATTCTGACAGGCCAGAGATGAAGTAATTTTCTTTTTGAAGTCCCCGAAGTCGCATAAAATTTCGTCAAGAAAAACATTTTCCAAATAAAATATAGTTGCTCACCGACTTATTACGCTAATTGCCATTCAATCTGTTTTAGCGAAAGATAAGGAAATAGGAACCCCATAAAAATTAACCCAGTGATCAGGAATGTCTGATGTGCTTAATTGTCCGTATATGTCTGGCACGTAACTTGGTAGCCGCTCAGAGTACATGTACTAGTACTGTGACGTCATCAATATTTACCATATTCTGACACCCAATAGCCGATGTATTTTTTTGTGCTGGGGTGTCGTAAAACATTCATTCATTCATTCATCAATATTTCTTGCTATTCGATCTATTTATCCTATAACTCTTCTAAAATAATGTTTTATTACTATTAACTCGACATTTAATAAATCACACATCGAAATGCAGTTAATATAAAGTAGTCTTTATCAATAATAATGACGTCATCACGTTCGGCACAAATGTAGTATGACTTCACACACTTGAACGAAACCCAATGTAATTATGCTACTTGATGTAGTTTTGGATTCCTTGCTGTAATCAAACGTTTCTCGAACGTTGTAGGGAAGGTATAAAGTGGTTGGAATTAATTAAATACAACACTCATTCTCACAATGTCCAGTTTTAATAAGATCTGTGCACTTTATGCCTTGTATGCCGTCAAGTTGACTTTCTCGTAAACAAGTGACCTATTGACCATGATAATTTGCATAGCCCTTTATTACGCGGGTTAAAACATGAGCACATCTAATGCGTTTATGACATTGATATGACGGGCAAGTTATAGGTTAAATACGTTTACCTCTTTCTTCGGTCTCTCTGTGATCTTTGACTCATCTCCAACAGGCGTCACGTGCACCAAATTCAACTCGATATTGTCAATGGCAAGCAAACTGAAACAAAAACAAAATTAATGAAACACATTGATTAATTAATCATCGATTACTGAATGGCATACATATACATGTAGGAAAAATGTTAATTTTCTATACACAGGACAGTACATACAATGAAATTTGATTCACTTGTCTGGGTTCACTAGTTGTGGTTTGGGTGTGGAAGGGCAATTGATCCTACAATGTACAAACTTTAATACATCAAGTATGCTAACCAGTACATTGAATCTCTGTTAAACTTATCTAGACAAGGTCTAAAACATCAGTGGTATGTATGTACAACATCAAAGGTTACATGTATGGTATGTGCTGCACTGTCTGAGGGAAGCTATACATAATGATATAAAAGATTAATTGCTGTTAATTAAAAAAGTGTAGCCTTTACTATTACAGTTGGCTGCTTCATAGACCATGTGTCAAAATAATAATGTATGTGACATTCATTGCCCATGATTAATTAAAGGTACAATTGCAAGTTTTAAGATAGATCCCACCGACAAAATTCTATTGTAGCACGTTTCCTGTTAATATGTCCTGTTATATTTATTAAAATTAAATTGTTCTTGCTTAGAATATCAA
This sequence comes from Melanodrymia brightae, assembly GCA_032273805.1. NCBI lineage: Eukaryota > Metazoa > Mollusca > Gastropoda > Neomphalida > Peltospiridae > Melanodrymia > Melanodrymia brightae. The sequence goes on from JAUTCZ010129309.1 coordinate 8,666, forward strand.
TAACTGTCCATCCAACATGTTTTTGGGCATCAAATGTTTGTAGTTTCTTAATAATGAACTTTTGCTTACAATAATTTGAAATATCAAAGTATATAGGATACACATTTACGTATATTCTAAGCAATAAAATGTAAGTAAATAGTAATTAAAATAAATGGAAAGTCTTTATTAGCAGAAAATGTTACAGTAGAATTTGGTCCACACATCCATACCATACCATTAATCAATGTGCTCCAGTGATGTCGGTTAACAAATGAACTTTAACTTTGATCATTATGCATCATGCTATAGGTTTTTTCAATTTCTGAAAGCTACTGCAGACAATTAAGTTTCTCATATGAAAGCTGATGGTTAAAAATGACAGAAAAATGTCTTTAATAGCTAGCAAAATCAACAAATTCTTCATCACTTGTATAATGTCAACATGATATAATAACATTTTTCGACTTAATTTTGATATCAAATATTTTAAGATACATAACCAAATAAATGGTGACAGAAGTTCATTCATTTTACATACAAAAGCAAAGTGTATAATTTTTCAATGTCAGGCGCCTCATAAGTAAATGTAGATTACTGATGCAGTTTCGGCGACTGTCACAGTAGTTGTCTAGTTGACTCGTTTTTAATCAAACTAATTAATTTTTGTGCTTTGCGCTGCTGTGCTTTACTCTATCACTGTATTTCTATTTACATAGATGTAACCACAAAATATTTAATATGTTATCTAGTTATCTAGGTCATCTTTATAGAAAAGGATTTATTACATTTAAAAGATTTTATTTAAAATCATTTACATAGATGCAATCTTTGTTTTTGTAAGCTACTAAAATTAATGTAAATCATTTTGGCAGTGTTTGTTGGTACATGTATAATTAATTATACCGATCAATGAGTATTGTTGGCAGCTTTAAAACACCTCCTTATGTGAACATTGTGCATGAAATAGTTTGGAAGTTATTTGAGTTTTATTGCCAATAAGAAACACAGAATTGATGATTAAAATATTCCTTTCATTTGTTAAAACAAAGTCTGCTTGTCAAAGAAAAAATTTCTGATTGGTTCAATTCTGATCCTCTTTTATCAACATGCCAGTACAATTGCTTAACTAATAAAGATACCTGACACATGGCCAGGGTAAGAAACACATATGATACTTTTAATTAGCAGCAAGTGATCTTTTATATATGCACTTTCTGACAGAGTATACAGCACATACCACAACATTATATTGTAGATACATGTACCTCTCTTATGGATTTCATTTTATACAATCATATAAATGAAAATTGGAGAAAAACTCAGAAGTCAATTTATAAGTACATGTATACTGGCAAGATCGATCGTAATTCGTTATATGGGAATGAACCCCAACAGTCGCCAACTGAATGCTTGCGTATATATGCACTTAACAATTTTAGCTATTACATGAAGATAACTGAACTATATAATATGGCATCATTCTTTGTGTGCATACACAATGGATCGTTAATCAATATTTACAAGGTACTTAAAGTTTATTATCAAAACCCAGCAAGGTTGTTTGAGCTCAAAGACAATATAGTGTTTCAAATAATGCTGATTCTAAACTACACAAATTACGGTTCACTTACTAATAACATACATGATGGATGACCAGCATAATTAATCAAATTACTCTTCACATCATAGACTAACTGAACTCAAGAGAGTTGAATTAACAAATGTTATAGATAATGTGCATATAATTTGTTTAGTCTTATTTACAAATGTATACTGTAACAAGACCTATTCAGGTCTGTATTTATAGGGAATGGGTGGTGGAAAATTGTTTAGGTACATTCTTCTAAAAATTTGTATTTCAGTTTTTGCTATTGAATGTCTAGTCTTCTAAGAAACATCCCCAGCGTCTTAAGCAAATATTTAAACAAGTATTCCCCTTTAAATGACTTTCCAATCCACATGTATCTATAGATCAATGTAGATCAATATTACATTTTAAATACTAGTAATTAGATATAAAACAAAGTACTAAGACCTGTCAACCTTGAACCCTTATAGTATAAAAGGAGATGGGCCCCAAATAACAGGAAATTAGACCCAAAAAAAACAAGAGATTCATATTACAAAATAATTAATACGTAAAACATTGTTTTACATAAAAGTTGGTGGTTTTGGTGGCATAATAATGTCAACAAATGTAACATGAGAATAAAACACCATTTTTTAACTCAATAAATCCTACAATTCTTACTTTGGCAAACAAAGATTAAAAACACTTTACACTCGGATCACATCAGCTTATTACATGTACAAATCATGATATCGGAAACCGAAATCAGCTAACATGAGCAAATAAAAAACTTCCTTCATAGTTTTTAAAATGTAGATAGGAATTAGTGTATTCTTAATAAATGTTTATCCACACCAATGGCTCGCATACTCTTTACATCCAACTGGGTATGCCAAAGTCCAAAAACATTTTTGGCATCTTGTTAATGTCCTATAAATAATGCCTATACCAATTACTGATGGTGCCATTGTCCAGTTGTGGCCCACCAATATTTAACATGCTGCATGCCACGTGCCACTGCAGTTAAAGCTATCTTAATGCTATTTGCACTTGTAACATCAATCAAATCTGGTGTCAAATGTTGCAGAAGCCTGTGGCAGAATGATGATGTGAGATTTGCTCAAAACAGACACATTGAGCCAATCACGCTGACACCATGCAGCATGGTGTGATAACGAGACACTCCGAGCCATTAATCATATAGTCGGAGCTCCCACAACTAAATCTCTTATAGATATCCAACCTTCACTATTTCGGCCGAACCGTTCAAAATTAGTGCCCAAATCACCTTCTGGAATTCTTATTGCTTTGAACATCAATATGTGTATATCCAATGCATTTGTAGTACATGTAGCTTGACAAGAAACACATTGGATATACAAGAGCTAGAAATATGTTACAAATAGCATTAAATGTAGCATCGTAAGCAGAGTGGCATTTATCTTGAAACTAGATATTGTGAACTAGATATTGTGGATTTCAATTTTAAATTTATATATGTAATATATCCAACTGATGTATTTTTGTTCTTCTTTTGCTGAAACACATTTTAACAAAGATATCTTTGTTAAAATGTGTTTCAGCAAAAATATATAAAATATGATATATTTAGCACTATAGACAATATATGTACATCAATTGTACATGGCCTGGATATTATTCAATGTTTCTCTTGTTATCTATCATGGGACAAAGTGTCTGATCATGCATTGAAGAACGCTAAATAGCAGAATGGTCCTACTTACTGTCACGTTAGATTACCATAAAGGCCAATGAGATGTTTGAACAATCATAATTATCAGGAAAGTCCATTAATGACGGAACAACGACTTGTCATAAATGCCTTAAGACAGTATAAGCGCCACGCTTAGCATTTACACACAAGGGAAATGTTAAATTATCGTGTCTGAATTCCATTGATTTTTGTAAACAGTGTTGCATTGGGTACGGACGGCACTGGGTGAAGAAGAACTGAATGAAAAGTCGCCAGACTTGGTCAACTTCTTACAGTTGTCTCCCTCCATTTCTTACTGTACTGATAACAAAAACATATTTACAATTTCTTTTTTTTCCTTCTTTTTTTAATATCTTCTGATAGTTTTTATTGAGTAGAATGTAATCTTAATTATTCTTGCAATGGAGAGGTACAAAGTATTAGTAGAGGTTGATCTCAACTGGTGGGTGTCACGCGACACGATGTGCATGGGTTTGGTGACACAATGATGAAAGTGCATTGTTCTTCCAATGTGAACAAAATGTACAGCAACGGATATATACCTGGTCAGAGGTAGGTCAGTTTACATTCTAATTCAACATGTTAATAACTATATACATGTATCTGATTGGATCATCATTAAAAGTTCCGATGGTATATTCTGTGATATACATGTACTTCGATGAGAGATTTACATGACATAACAAGAGGTCATCAGTTGAGGATCATTGTAACGTTCATTATTTACGTAAAATTAGCTGTTTTTTTATAGTTTGAAAAGAAAATATACAAAAAAAAGCAGAAATTAAACATATATCTGCAGTTATACCATGACAATGTCTGTTTTATTGGTTTTGCTACAGTGTAACATGTTGCTAATAAAACAAAATTTGCAGTGATCGCAATATATAACCAGATACACTCCATTCCATTCTCAAATGTAAAAATAAAATAAACTGTGTTCACACTTACAGAATTTAAAACATTTTAGTTATACAGTTTCAGTTAAAATGTTTTATGAGGAGCGTTGACACATTTAATTGATTTTCAAAGGCATATTCATACAAACATTTTAAAATATTTTTAGTTAAGATTCATCTACATTTCTAAAATAGTTTCCAAGAGTCAATCGTTCATTGACCAGCATAGTTCATTGCCCTACCCTTGATGTACACGATAAAGCTATCCAGTAATAAATGTCCAAGTGGTATTGCATGTTTGTGGTAACTGACTTGTGCCGTATGTGATCCTGGTGGTATTATATGAAGCTGTAAGGAAATGTTTCAAACTCATAACATATTGTTGACGGATATTATGCAGAGTCAATTTTGTAGAAACACATTTTAAATGAATATTTCATTATCACAAATTTGTTAATGTACTTTGTTTAAAAGTTAAAGTGTGAGATATTTAAAAAAAATAGTTTGCATCAAATTCTTTGACCATTCAAAGTACATGTGAGACAGTTTAAGAATTTTGCACCAACATCTGTGACCAATCAAAGTAGGCCCTACATGTGAAACAGTCTATTAATTTGGCATCAACATCTGAAATTATATGAAATCTTTGTTAACTTGGTTATGGCTTTTGAAGTACAAAAAGTCACAATCAGTATAGTGACATCATAGGAAACCTCATATACATGTACATGTATAATTTATTATATACCATTTACTATTGATGATTAATAAATTTTCCAAAGAAATCATACACAGAAAGTTTATAATTACTGCATGTATATTAGATTTGATCTTTCCATTTTACAAAGGTTATATCAATTTTACAAAGGTCATATATCACCCTAACAAAAGAATCAAGATGAATTAATAGATTTGTTTTTATTGCATGTATAATTATATTTACTTGCACACAAAATTGCATGACCTTTATTTGACCATTCAAGGTAGCCTATCTAAAAGCATTGATAGACAGAAAAAAATTAGTATGCAATACGATAGATTATTACAGTATTCTTGTACATGTACATGTGTATCTTGATTATACATGTACATGTACAAGAATACTGTACTAATCTATCGTATTGCATACTAATTTTTTTCTGTCTATAGATCG
>JAUTCZ010129420.1:0-14000 GCA_032273805.1 Melanodrymia brightae
GAGTAAAACAAAGAGAAACAAAGAAGAGCAAGATGTACGTTACTGATGTAAAATGCGTGAAATATATGCCTGCCACACATGCATACCAATAATACGCCATCGTTGGGCCTCTGATAACTGTCGACGTGCCATATTCAACGATCGCACATCAAGAATGTAAGACAGTGACGTTAAATGTCCACAAGTGCAGTGTATTGATACTACATTTTGCGCAAAGCATGGGTGGTATGATGCACGTGCATGTGGTTCTATTGTGGGACGTCACAGTTGTCATTGTACTCTCCTATCATTTCTATGGAACACCATTCTTGACATAATCGTTACATGCTATTCACGTTTTGGTAATGGGGCTATTTCAGGACTAATTATATCTAGGGGTACTTAACGTTTTTCTTTGTGTATATACCATTGTTAATCACATCCTTTAAACATCCCAAATTTGGTCGGCAGTTTCAAACCTTGATCTTTGCATATAAAATTAATTTGCAACATTCTTCACACACATACTAATGACTTTCCATTAGTCACTATTTCGTTGATATCAAGCAAAATTATTATGTTTTGCAACAGCATGACTGTGATCCTATCAAATCCATCTTAATTCAAACAACATTGCCATGTATGGTGATATAAAGAAAATTTAATCGACAAAGCCATTAACATAGTCAAGTTCGTATTTCTGCACAAAGTAGAGTCGAAGGGTCTTTACGACAAAATCGAGATGGCATGTACCCACGAATCATAGCCTAAACAAATATAATATCGGGCGTTCATGAAAGTTGAGCGTATCCTGCAATCTAGTTTTGTTAATAATTATTTTTCAGTTTGAAGGTAATACAAAGTTCACAAGGACAGTGCTCACTATACATCAAAACACCGAGATGACAGCGGCAAAGAATGACATCGACACAAGAAAGCAGATAAAATTACGTATCTAATCCTCAGGTTAATATTCAGCAAACGAGATATTTACCTGCTTTTTATCAATGCTTGCTTGTCAGGTCTACCCATAGAAAGTGAAAGGGTTGACTGTAGTGTATCTATATCAAGATCGTGTTGGTACAGGGGAAATATAAACCTATATATCAATATACGAACAGGACGTAGCGGCTGGCTTCTCTTAATTAGAGAAGAAAGTCTTTGAAACCCACACATTAACCTAGCACCCGATCGCCACTGGTAAATAAGTGACTAAATGTCAGCTGATGTTTGCGCGTGCCACGTGCACAATGCCTCCGTTTGACAAAAGATGGCGCCACAAGGCCATGGCGTATCGATGATTGACGTCCCTTTCGATATTCAATAAACATTTGTTTAATGCTATCTTTCCTTTAAGCGTTCCTGTTCTTAGTAAAATTGGAACACCAACGTTGATGAAGTTTGTATACTGGAGTCATATTTCATCACCATCACAAATAGTACAACGGCGCATTTTCTAACTTGATAGAAGTGACCATTTGCATACATATTATTACTATTATTAATATTATACCTATGAATGTGTACGAGTAATTTATTATAGTCTATATTACACCGACAGAAACGACGCAGGAATTCTTGAATGCCAGACAAAGTAAAATTGAGCTACAGATAATATCTATACATATCTAACAATATACCCGTCCGATATTGTTAACCATGTCGCACTCGCTTAATTTCATATAGCATTACATACTAGTATATGGCTAGTCTGGATTATACATGGCCTAGTATTAAATACATATTTTGGTTCTGTGTTATCCATAACCTATAGCATTACATATATACCTGGTCTGGGTTATCCATGACCTATCATTAACTATATACCTAGTCTGGCATTACATATGTACGTTGTCTCGGTTATCCATGACCCCAGTATTCAAATCTCCATGTCTAGTATAGACCGGGTTTGTATTGCGCTAAGTGCCACCCAGAGACGCTATTATGTAGACATGGATTTTCTTATTCCTTATCATCACTCATTTTACATATCGGAATTAGCTTCAGCATGTTCTTAAGTATGTAAAAGACATTAAGATCAATATAATTGAATTACTATTAACATACATTTCTAAAATGTTTTTTGTAAGATAATTCAGTGACAAACGTGATAATTGGCCGCCATCTTTAAATTTCAAGTGGCTCATTGATTGAACTTGAAGAACGACCCAATGAGATAATCAATGTCAAGTTTCTTACTTGTACATGTATCTTCATTTAAAAGAAGTTTCCAGTTAACTGCTATATATATATGAAAGTAAACCATCTATCAGGACCTGGTAGCGGGTCATATGTTTTCCAAACCTATCAAAAGAGCTCTTTTACAAAAAACAATGTTTTTCAAATATATATCACAAGGAATTATGAATTCCAGGTCTTCATAATGGCGGCGTGTAGCAGTTGGCTCAATATGAAGCCGATCTTCTAGAGGGGTAAAACAATAAAATTTGCTACCCTGACTGCGAAAACTATCGTCCTTTCCTATGTTGTATATGGTAAAAGGTATATTCTCTTTAACGGTCCACGCTACGTAGTTTCAATAAAATTAGCTAATTAGGTTTTCAACTAAAATCTGATTACATTGTCTATACATTTTCAATAAATTATTAAGTTATTTCTGTCAAATTACCTGTACGTGTTCAATTTGAAAAGAAAATAACCCGTATGTACCTGTAACATTGCCTATTAATTATACTGGGATTATTTTGCTGATATAATAGTTAGGAAAACATGAAGTTTATTGGTTCATTAAAAGTGCTAGATCAGTACAATTACAATTATGTTTGTACAAAAGTAAGCTTTTCGTGTCTTCTTTTTTCTAAAATATAAAACACATTTGTTGTTTCAATACATTAGCAACGATAGCCAAAAGGCACTTTATTGGTGGCAGTAATACGACTAACTCCTGAACGACGTTCAACGTCTTTGTTTTCATCGTGATCGACGGTGTTGCAGCTATCTGCTTCACGTGTTTCCAATATCCTTGTCGACTTCCCTTTATTAGTGCAATTAGGCAGGTCTTACTGTTAACTCATCCATGTTTAAAGAAATATGGATACATATGTGAAATAAGCAGAAACACTTGCGACGCACCAGCACAATGTCAAAACACTTTTCGTGCGGCTTTCGCTAAGAGGGTGATCACAGCTTGGTTCCAATTTTCAGCCACAGACCTGCAGGAAAAGATTTGCTTGGAATTCATTAATTGGTGTTTTCTCTTGCCAATATGGAAAGCTTGCAACTATATAAATATCACTTGGTAATCCCGGCTTCTTCGCTTAAAGCTCTTTCATGGGGAGGTATTTTGAAGGTGGCTTACGCACGTGGGTTCTGTAGGGATGTTTTCCAGCGCGTGATTAGCATATTGTAGACAGGTCATGCACCATGACTATTAAACATATACATTCCTAAAACACCATATTTTGCCACTATATGCCGTACCGTGCTCATGCATATTCTCTATATATATATGACAAGGACTGTTGCCAATGTATATAAGTTGAAGCTTTAATAGAAACGTTAGTTAGTTATAACCTATGTATGGACTTATACCCAATTAAGGTTCAAGCACATCTGTCATGGACAGAAGTTTGTGTTAGTATGATATATGAAACCCAGTAGGCTACCTACCAGCCGTTAGCCGATGCGTTAACCACTGCGTTACGGAGGCGCAGAAACTGTGACCGTTATTGACGCCATGTCTATAAGATCTTGTAGCACTAGAAGTGTTCGAACAATGCAGGGGCAATATCTTAACGATGTATTCTGAAAAGGGACAATAATTATGATAGCTACCCAATAAAGCAATGGGTTATTAGAACGTTATATTGCTGTATAAACGCATTTCATAAATGTATGCATTAATGTAGATGGATTTGAATACAATTTTTGTTTTCATTGACATAATTGTTGACAGTAAGCTGAAGCTGATCTAGCGTATATCTTTCGTGTTTCCAGAGATATAATTGTTTTTAAGAATTAGAAATTGCATTAAAGATTCAGGTATGTTGTTAACAGTAACAACACGAGTTGAGAGATTTGTGCATGGTGGACCTCCTATTTAAACATAACACATCTTGTAACACACTGGCAATAATTTGAAGCATGCATGATGAGATTGTCGCTCTCTTGTTCTCAGGCCTCGGGGTGGGGGAGGTAAGTAATGCTTGCTTAACATCAAACATATTTTTAATCAACTGATATGATGTGTCGAAGTTGATTATTTATACGCATGAAGTACAGGAAACAGAAAGTTTGCTGCCAGCAAACAGATTTATCGTTTCTACCAAAACAAAACGTTTGTCTCTAATAATTATACTTTCTTCACATACATAGTCATACCCTGGCCATTGATATATGAAATATAAAATTAATTTGGTAATCTTTTGTTAGCATTTTAGCAGACTTTGGCTCTCGATTGTTTTGCTGTTGGGTATATATCTCGGGAAATATTGGCTTGACCAGAACTAAAGAAATGGATGTACGGATGTAGATGAGAGACTACTTCCAATCACCTTACAAACTGACGTTTTACCACCGAGCTGCACATCTACCCAAGTGGATTTTTACATATAAAATTATAATGTAATTTGATTGAAGATTCGAACATCATAAACTGCACAACATAATTATAAATGTACTTACCAGCGTGGTAATGGAGAATTGTGCTAACGAATTCACAGTTGGAAGCTCGATAGTTATTTGTTTTCTTTGCAAACACATTACGTTTGAATTAGGTTTGAATTATGATATTGTAACGGTTTGCTTCTTTGTCATTTCGCTTTGTCTAGTGGGACAAGATGTCACTATATACCTCATTATCGCACACGATGAAAAACATAACACTCGTGTAGCACGTGCGGGTTTGTCCCACTATTGTGGTCTGAAACAAACCGCCATGAATAAGATTAATAGCGCTTATTGTCCGAGCGATTGTTATATGATGTGCACCCCGTGTCGTACATTCTTTAAACACATGAGCATTTTATAAATACATCATATCAATAACAATTAATATAGATTATGTAAGATCAGCATTCAGCATGTTCAGTGGCTGTATCTGGTTCATGCTTATACTATTAACTAGAGATTTAATTACCATTCATTTATACACTTTATATAGGCTGTGTCCATCAATGAATATGCATGCTTGATCTGGTAATTATTTTATTGTATTGTATTGTTCTGAGCATAATAATCTCTTGTATGACTGTGCAACATGTAAGCTGTTAATATATAGATGTTTTTGCAGCATGTTGAATGTTCCTTGTGTGGGATGTTAATATGAATTAAAGTGTATCGTATCATATGCATGATATCCATTAAGACCTCTTTGTCTTGAGCAGTTTTGAATTGTAATTTATTTTATATAACATCTGTGAACTAGTTTTCCCACTGTAAAATCATCTCCTCTGTTCGTTATGTTAAAAATCACATCTCATCAAAATACTATATCCAAAACATCTTTCCGACTAGCCGGTTTATAACGCATGAGCGTATATGAACCTCTCAGAGTAGTCATGATATGACGCAGTTTGTTCCGTTTGTGAGATCATAACGTGTTTCTCCCATTGTAAATACTTGACGTTTGATCTTATGTTCAGCATTCTCATAATTCAAATAATTTATTACTGCTCTGTCTTGTTTCCTGCAAACATTCTTTTATCTTCATCAACAAAAATGTTTCGCAAGCCATTAAATTTGCTTTTTAATATATTATCAGTTTATTTTACTGCCAACACTATCGTTTTATAATTTATAACCAAAGTTAATACGTGTATGTTGACTTTTATTTGTAGTTCTTTATTTTAATATATATTTCTATATACTATAACATAGCCATAATTATACACTATTACTTATACACTTTACCATAATTATATGATTTATATATCAGCTCTATACACTGATTTTTGTTCATTTACACCATATATTTACACCCAATAGCCGATGTCTTTTTTCGCTGCTGGGGTATCGTTAAACAAATACATAATAATAATTCATTTTGGCATTGGTAAATTTGATATATATTTGTTGACTTATTTGTTTCGTTGGACACCAGTCAGAATATTTTCTTCTTTTTTTTTTGTAATGGAAACAGAACACGGGTGTGGTTCCCATGGTAGCAGAATGTGAAGATTTGGTCTGAATGTGGCGATATTCTCAGAGATCTGGATTGACAAGGGATGTCAGATTAGCGGAGTGACAGTACATGTCAGTGCAGGTGCGTAATCCTGTGCAGTGTTTGCTCCTCCTACAAACACCGGCCTCGAGTGCCTTGTTGTTCTACCAGGGGAACCTCTTAGCGAGTATGACGAAACGTGATACGCTGGACTACCGGCAGGATGACGATCTGGGGCGTCAGACTAGCGAGCGTCCCTATACACCTAGCTCCAGTTCTCACACACACTCACACCCACTCTCCTAACAACATTACTCACGCCTTGTGCCCACAGATTGAAACCTGCAGCCCTGGCCTTGTAACAATCAGATTCAGTGACAGATTCGTGACACTTGGTTAATACCCTGCTGCAGTAACGAAGCAGACGCCTCAAACGTAATTATTTAACAGGAAAACACCGCGAACATGTCCAGCAATTGCACTTTTGTCAGTACTGCCATCATTTTTACTATTGAAGTAATCTGACTGTTCTGTTATGCTCATGGTGGTTTATCTAATGAGATAAGAATCCAACAAAATAGATGTCTTCCTTTCATTGGTTTGGCAGGAATTAAGGATTTGTCAAAACAAGAACACCCCAATTCAGCACAAATGTACAAGGGGAATATCTACATCGTCATGAAGAAATTCACGCCGTAAGTGAAACAGGTCAAACTATGTATGGTATTTCATTATAATGTGTCAATATGATATAAATCATGTTCGGTATCACTTATACCTATATTAAATTCGTCGAGAAAAGTAAAAAACAAAATAGTATAATATTATAATACCAACGAACGACACGATGATTCTTAGAGAATGCAATAATTTAATTTCTAATATTAATTCTTCATCATTTTCCCTTGGCTGCAAAAACCGATATATTCACCAATAACCATAAGAGGCGATTTCAAACTATTACTATACTCAGTAATAATTGCTCTCATAAAAAGACATGATTTTTTGTTATTATTGACAGAAAATATATTTCGTTCCATTTTTTCTATAACCATCGATTTACGATGGCTATTATGTCTCCACGTGGCATTTAGTAATTGTTATTCTTACTGTAAAATTTACTGTATAATGCCTGCATCTTATTGACATATCAATTACTTTTAGAATACAATATTATGATTATTATTTCTAAACAAGTTCTGCATATATCCATTCATTAAGGTTTGTTCATGTCGTTTCAGGCAATATTGATAAAAATGCGGGGATAATAATACATGTTTATATAACAATGTAAATACAGCGTTATTGATTTCATGACGAAAGTAAATTGATTGTCAAATAAACTTCTGAAGTCTATCTATATATTAAAAAGCAGGCAAATAAGTAACTAGCTACTGTAAAATTATATACTAAGAAAACCGCTGATTTTGATCACGTGATGCAATACAGGGCTATCCTACATGGGCCATCGTAGTCGAATGTGTCAGTCTTACATTTACATTTACATGTATCATAAGTGGTGAAAATGTGTGTTTTACTAGCTTCACAGTAGGCAATCATTGGAACAACCTCCATTTCGTAAGGCGAGGGGAATGTTTTGGAGCAATTACTTTCCACAGCACGGTTCTAATTACTGGGATTGGACACTATGTTTCTACATAGGTCACTGGTTTGCCAATAGAAACAAGTGTTCTCGGCATCTGGTTGTCTCCCCTGTGGAAGACCAAGATGTCCCAATTGCCCAAAATGGCCCATCTTGGGCCGGACATGTCCCAATTCTAAAAATCCCTTCCAACGAAAAGGAACGCTAGTTAATCTTGGGCAATTGAGACATTTTGGGCTTCAACACTTCCCTGGCCTCCGCAAGAACTAATTTCTGTTTCGTCATTAAAATATTGTATAATGAATATTTATATGGTGTAAAATATGCTAGTACATGTATAATCAAAGTGTTACTGGTTGTTTATAAGCGAGTGTGCATGAATGGTATTATAATTAATACTATTTAATCCATTCCTGTCTGACTCGAGTTCTTTTTACACTGGTACTGCGATTAAGACTCCCATAGCTTGGCTGGGATTCGAACTCGGTGTAAGCACTAACGTTAACCACTACAAGACGGAGGCCACACGCTGGGATATGAACGGAACGATTGGTTGTAAGTGCTTACCCACTCAATGTTTAGACAACCCCGACTTGTGTATACGGTCCGCCATCAAAAGCTAGGACTCAGGGCCAACTCTGTACCCAAGGTGGGAAGATAATAATTGTGTATGCAATGATATCCATAGGTCTTTTATAAAAGTAGCGTTGTATTTTAAATGCAATCTTCCCACAGACGGAACATGATATACCACGGCCTTTTAATATATAATATACAATGTACCATTCTCAGAGCAGAGATTCGACTGGAAGAAATCAACACCTGGCGAATAGAGGCAGCGGCTCTGTAGATTGTGTATCTAGTTTAAGATAGGCTTAATGGACCAATGTGCACGAGTGTTGTCATTACACAAACAAAACGTTTATATTAACCACTCGAAATAGAATATAAACTCCGCATAGATTGTGGTTAATTATTTAGTTATAAAACCAGAAACAATGCTGACCATTTCCCAAACTGTTCGTAATGAACGGTTCTCTGTAAACTTTAGATTTAGAGAGACTTAACGTATAAGCTGCAAAACAGGATCATGCGATTCATCACAATGGGCAGAGCGTTGAAATGATTGAAACAAAATCAAGAACTTTTGCGACGTTTGAGAGTAAATTTGCGGAATCAATTGATTACAGTTTTCGACACGGAAGTTGATATCTTAGCTGGAGGGCTTATCTGCTTTGGAATCGTGTATTTTGCTCATTACGGGAATTGGCGTGTTTTGTGAGTCTCTGCAGCTGTATGCACACAGTTTGGATGTCAGTGATTAAGCAAGTGCTCATCCTAGATCGTATAACACTCAGTCTAGGGATTAATTCAATCCGCTTTCGTGTGGGTGACTGTCAATTTGTTGTCTGTCAGATCACCTGAGTCCAGACTGCTTTATGCCCAAGGGAAGGTGGCGAACTATGAGTCTTGATCAGTCTATGAGGATTAGTTTAAAGTTTGGTAATGAGCAAAACTGTGATTATGTTAATCTAGCTATTGAGTAATTTCTTTTTTAAATGTAATAAAATGAGGCGTATATTTCAAATTATTTCAAATACTCTATGGTACAACGTTTGTACTGCAACATATCTTATCATTACTTCGATACAACATACTGTAATGAAGCACACATACTATAGTGTGTGTTTTATTAATTGACCATTATAACACTTGATACTTCTTGTACATTGACTAATAGTGGATGTACACCTACCCATTGATCCTTGCGGAGCTCTCACTCTGGATTGGAGTCGGCATTGATATTATAAACCCCATATGCCATGAATGGGATTTGAAACCAGTACCTACCAGTCTTCAGCTCGATGCGTTAACCACTGCGTTACTGAGGCCGTGTTTTTGGAGCGATTACTACTGAGCAAAGGAACAAACAAATATGTATGTTGGAGCTGGAGAAAGAATAACATGCATTGATTGTGACGAATTAAAATTCGTATCAAGACAGTCATGTTCTATCTAAAGATATAAGTTAAAAGATTGTGCGGACGTAACAATGAAACTTACATTCGAGAGTAAAATGACAAAATGTCCGTGCACAGTTTCTCTTCGAGTCCACTCAAGCCCTGTCGACCCAAAACTCTCCCCGATACTGACGTATTCTCCGAAACGAGGTATCAGTATGATCGTCTGACTGAAAAAAGGCCTCTGCCCCTCGGGTATAGTCCTCATAATTATGATAGTCCTTCACCAACTGCTATGCCATATGTGTACAAATAACCAAACAACCAATGCGATCTGTACCTAATCTAAAATACCATATTGCATATCCGGGTTTGTTTGTATGAGGCGTCGGTTCAGTGAACAGCAACACCAGTCTAACACGATACATATTGTCTCTGTTATCTACTTACATGACTGTTTGTGTTGGCGTGGTGCACGTGCTTTCGTTCGAGATCAGTGCGATGTAGTGAAATCAGCAAAGGCAGGTTTATATAACACGTACGCTCAGACTGATTTATCCAGCGTTAATCAAAGCACAATTTCATAAAATCGTAAACGGTTGTTAAACAAGTGCAAGTTGATCTCAGATAAACACTGGCCATTACGTAGACTTTGAAGAATAATATCTTAAGAATAACAAGATTATTTCTCAATTCTCAACGAGGAAGCAGTAATCGTACACTCCAAATCCGTATCTTTGTACGAGACGGAATCTTTATTATGACGTTTGTTTGTTTGTTTAATGATACCAGAAGAGGACATTGAGCAATTAGTGAGCGGCTTTTGGCTGTCAAACGTACAGTAATTACTTTTTCACATCTGGCTCCGTGCTTCAGGCTAACTTTAATACCGGTCTCCGTGGTTAAACACGTCGGGTAAAGGTACTGGGTTCGAATCCCATTCATGGTATTTGGGATTTTGAATCCCAGTTCCGGTGTAAAAGGAACGCAAGTCCGGCTGCAATGCAAGTCCGGTTATAGCATAACACAATGGATTAAATAATAAACTAAATCTTAACAGAATCAATCAAAAATAGTCTCATCCATAAAACAAGATATTACCTACAAGTCCTAGAGCTAATGTAAGAAAAAGCGCAATAAAATTATGTGTGTTGTAGTTGTCTGGCTTGGACTAGGATTCCTAGGTATGCAGGTCCTATATAGCATTATACATTGTGTCGGACCTATTTTCCTACGGACTTCTATTCCTATTACACCGGCTCCAACCCATCACGCAACACTGGGGGAAAACGTACGGTAAACCGTAAATATCAAGACGCAGTTTCAAATTTCGATCATATGGAATTTTGACATTCACAATTTAATTGATATGTTTCATACCTTGATATTTGCATAGAGATTGAAAACGACACAGGCCTCTATACAAAGATGTACGATAAAAGTGATGACTTCAAATTTCCAATAGTCAATTTGCATTGTATGTCAAGCAACATTCCATCTGCTCCAGCGTATGGTGACTACATATCACAACTTCTGAGAGACGGTACTTTATGGCATCTTCATTGTATGTCGATGTGAAGTAACGCCATATATCCTTCACGAGGGTAATGCCGTTAATGGACTGGTGAACACTTTAAAACGGTTCTATGGTGGACATTCTGAGGCTATTCCATGATATTACGCATCATTTGCATAGATGACGACCGATTCAATACCTTACTTTGAACTATTTTATGAGTTTTATCTGGTATCATCACTGCTTTGGCTGTGATTCGAGAGTACATACCATCTTGACCTTATCACAATGGTTTTCGACTCTGCCTTGCACAGAGATATGCATATGTTCATGTCTTTCGACGTTCATACATTCACTGTTACAGTAGTCTTTGGCGTTATTCGTCATGTTTAAAGGATGTTGTGGTAAATCGTTAGCTTAAACTATTCAAAGAAAATGGTAAATCACTATACTTCTGGAAAAGTTGTCTTACGTTCAAGGTCTCAAACGCACAATTATGTAGTTCTAACTCTCCATGTAAATGTTGACCCTAAAAGGAAAAAAAAGTAACGAAAATACAATTACTCCGGCAGAAAATTGCATTAACTAACATGTATATATAATATACGTTCACCGATACATTAATTATATGGGATGTTCACGCTGTATGTAGCAAAACACTTTCACTCGAGTGCATTCTGACTGAAGACATTCAATCAGTTTTCCAAATACTGGGATGCTGATCGCCAACAACGCCAAACCATGGCACCTTGTCCTGCCTTCGGAAATGTTGCTACTTCGACGTACGTTGCTAGAAGAAGCTATCTGCATAATCCAGCTTTCATGGGTTAATATTGATGGGAAATAAATATCTCATAAGAGCAACGTGGTAGATATCATTGTCTCAGCTACTCTGGATTACTATGCATGGCCGCTATGCCAGACCGTGAAATTAATTTGTTTTAGGATTGTTAAAATGAGAATTCCATTATAAAATGTTCTTCAATACTTTCCATTAAGATTAATAGTTATGTAATAAGTAGTTTAATGTTACAGTCATTAATTTAAACGTTAAAAACAGTAGCATAGGGAAAAGCGTAGCATTTAAAAGGAATCATTCATCATTTTATATGAATAGCATGATCTAAAGTTTAAGTTAGCAGAAGGGAAAACACTTTCCTTGTTTATCTAAATAAGTTCATACATTTATTATCTAGTTCTAAATATCAACAGAAATGTAAAACTCACATTATAAAATGACTTGTTATACGTCGTACGAATTCATCACCAAAACAGATGCGAAAATTTCTAACAGTTCTATTGTCAATATGTGCAATATAGAGAGAGACTTCAGCGTCAATATTGGTGACCAATCCCATTTACTACAAATTGGGACCAATACTATATAATTATCAGTCGTGAAAATTCTAAGTTCCCTTTTCTCAACACTGTATAAATAGTTTAATAATGGCATAAAGCAAACAATAATTCCTGAAAGCCTACATGAATAAATCATTATTGTATACATGTATAGGACCAAATCCGCAATTCCGCAAAGTATTAGTTATCACGAAATATTTGTAAATGGCATACTAAGGATTTCACTTGCCCGCAAATAAATTAGATACATCACTTGAGCTAACAGTGTTGACTTGACAGAACAAACTTAAATATTCTATGGTTCTCGTTCTTGTCATATCTTCTTAACAAGCACGTTGTCACTGCAAAGTTTGAAACTCTGAAATGGAACGCTATTGACGTGACTGGAGTTGATTTTAGCCTCTTGGCGGAAGGTCGCCTCTTTCTAATGACTCGAGTAAATGCTACAAGAATTATCCCCCTTCCCAAGAGACCTGCGTAGGATACGACGCCTGCTGGTCGCCTATTACGGATTTGCCATCTCACTCTCTCCTAGCCATGAGCTTGTCATAATACGATGGCTTCATTACCCAGGAGACTGTCTCAGACGGCGGATGAGGCAATTACATCCAGATCACGTCGCATCAACCAGCAGTCGTAGTGGATACGAGTAAGTTTAATCCAAGATTCCGTGCTTTCCTGCAATTACACGCGCCCCAAATCCACAAGACACCTTCCTCGACGGAAGGCAAACTAGCAGCAAGACAAGACTTGCTCGGAACACACCGAGCTTGTAGCCGACCATCGCTGTCTCATAGCCCAATTATGATGCTTTTTTACTCGTATTGTCACGATGTGTTGTTAGTGACTTGTCAACATCTTATTTCTGCACTTGCGATGGAAATAGAAGACATCCTGTTATTTGTTGTGACGTATAGTGGTGCTCGTAATTAAACAGCGTCACACAGAGGTTAAATTTGTGACTTCTATTACCGTACTGAACATGCACTGCATACTTTCTGACGGAAGAAAATCACACATGTAGTTTGTCAACAGTATACTAATGGAGTTTCTAATCCTAATTTTATTAAATCTATTTCTCTGAGGTCATACATATAGCAGGTAGCAATGCGAGTTGTTTCCGTTTGTGAATGTAAGGTGGCATTTAATGAAGTAGAATATAATTATAATTAAATGAACTATTAAAAAACACCTAAATTAAATGTTAAATGACTAAACATATATTTTTAAAAGGAAAAAAGCTTGATTTTACTTAGATTGCACACACGAAATAATCTATCAGTTACTTCGTTGAAGTGCAAAGCAATTGCAAACAAACATGGCAATAGTAATAAGTACAAATTCAATGCTACAATAACTGTATACATGTCCCTCATAAGGGCAATGTCTGTCTGTCTGTCTGTCTGTCTGTCTGTCTGTCTGTCTGTCTGTCTGTATGTCTGTCTGTCTGTCTGTCTGTCT
>JAUTCZ010129531.1:0-13997 GCA_032273805.1 Melanodrymia brightae
GATTGCGCGAGCTACAGCGGAATCAACAAACATCACGAATGAACAAGCATCACGAAATTACAAGCGTTGACGATATACAAATTACCGTAACATGACTCACGTAACATTTGTTGTATGTACATGTAACATGTACATGTTCTTCAGCACGAGTTCTGGAATTTTAAAATACTCTACTAGCCCAAGTCCAAAATTCATTAGCCAGGCTTACTTACAGAGGCCGAAATTTAAATTTTTTACCACTATCCCAAAATAACTGAGTCTGACATCATAATTTTTATAGTTAATTATTTATTATTAAATACACTCTTGTGATGTTACATTGTATTTCCAACAATTTTGAATTTTACTACTCATTTAAATCAAACAGAAATCTGTTATGGATTGTTCGAATACGCCTGCCTGAGGTTCAATAGGTCAATGGATCGATCCTCCTTGATGGAACTGTTGGGTTATTTCACGTTCCAACCAGTGATCTTTTATGTGCACTTTCCAGACAGGATAGCACACACCACAGCATTTGATGGACCAGTCGTGGTTGACATTTTGGAACAGGAAATAACCCAAAGGGGTCCACTGTGGAGGATCAATCCTTCGACCCATTGAACCTTGGGTGACCGCTCTTGTTCAAGTTGTTGGCTATGTCCGCTCCCTTATAGATTTTTTTCGGGATATAATTTATGTGAAAGTCGCTTGATTCAATCAATGGCATTGGCTAAACTACCATTATAAATTCATAATGATTCTACTCAATATATCAACCGGTTCCTATCAACCATGTGTAGGTTTTTAAGCAGTATGACGGAGAAAGAATACATTGTAATGTTACATCAAAGGTAAATTTGGTACAGATAACTATAAGAGGCCTAAAAGTTCATCAAGTTACGCTGAAAATACAAAATATAAATAATAAAACTACATTGTTTTACCTGATTGGATGTTTTGCCTTCGCCTGGTACGTCCATTACGGCATACAACTATCAATAATTTCCTCAGGTAGCAATAAATTACTCCCGATAGCTCCGTCAACGGGCCAGCGATTCAGTCGTGCAGACGACAAATTCACTCTCGGAAAGCCGAGCACGGTTACAAGACAAACCACACCTGTTTGAACGTTCTTCTTTGATCACGCATACAGCGATAAGACTGACATATCCAATGTCATGTTTGTAGTATGATTTTTGTAGCACTAAAACAATCTCTGGCCAAACGATCAAAGCAAGTGGGTAGCGTTGCGACAACACTAGCGACAATGTGAATACGGTACCGTTACAATAGCGCCGATACCTGCTGACGCACCGCAGACCACAAAGAAACCGAACGTCACGTGGACGCTTTGACATTAAGCCGCGCGTATATTCCACATTCAACACTGGTGGAGAGTTCCAGTAAAGTAGACGAATATTTAAGGGGCCGGAAAACAAGAGGGTGGGGTGGGACATCCCCTCCTCCACTTTTCAGACCTTTTTTTTTACCCCAATTGTGACTTTTTAATCACTTCCACTCCCTCTTGAGCACTTTCATGCTCTGCGGCACAGTCCTGCATGTGTTACCGAACCAGGTGCCAATTTCACACTAGCTGTGGACGGAAACGTAAATAGAGATGTTTCGATCGCTTACAGTTAGTAATACGGCAATAACAGAAGAAGAAAAATATATATATACAGGTGTATATAATCCGCATTAAAGGGGATCGTTCCCCTATTCTGGCGCCAAGTTTTGAACAGCTCTCTTGCGCCTGCAGACAATAAATAGCACTCACCTTAGAAGTTTTTAAAACTCTTCCCATTAGTATTTTGGCGATGTATTCGTACGTTTAACGTACGTAATATAATGATAATGATTCGCTTAGAATCACAAATTATACTACATTCATGCAATTAGCTATTTTGTGTTCTGCTAATAATATATAGGCCTAATTATATAAAGTTTAATCGCGTACAATTCGCTTCACCTCATTGTCACGTGATCGTGATGTTCTCATTGGGATGGGTGAATGCGTCGTTCAATCCCCACCGATCCACCCCTGATGCGTAGAGCCTTGATTTCAATATATTGATAACTGATGGTTCTTAAAATACTCATCTATACATTTATAAAAATGATTTTATATTAAAATTTATGTTTGTTTTATATTGTGCGAAAATGCGTATATGTTTATTATGTATATATCGCACTAATTTGTTTACTGATTGTTCATGTTCTCCCTAAACCAGTCTAGTAGTATGTATACACTAATAATATTACCTTATTTTCGGTGCGAACGTTTGAAACCGACTACCGTGTAATAATCTTCCAACAGTATACATAATTCATCTTTTAATTCCTCTTTTAAACGTCATTCAATTATTGTTCTAAGCGTTTGCTGTTCCACCTATATAGTTACAACCTGATTTTTCTCCAACTGAAATGAGTTGCATGTCTTCCCAACATTGAATTTGCAGGTATAGTAGGCCTACGTTTTTTTTAGAAACTCAAACACAGAACTGTTTATATTAGTGGTGAGAAACAAGCCAATTTTCACACACAAATATTTTTGGGCGTCCATGTTCTGAACTGGAACCATCAATATTCCAGCTGCACATTCAGACGTGTGTTCATGGGGAGGGGTTGGGGTGAGGAGGGTGGAGGGTAGATCCTGATCGAATTTTGGGTATATTAAAACAATTCGGCACACAAATATTTTTAGGTAACATTTTATTAAAATGATGCTGTCACCCCACCCCGTCGGTAATATTCCTGAGAAGGCCCATGGAATCTTACCACTAGGTTAGGGCCTACGTCTAACCTGAAAATTGATTTACTAATAAGTTTTAGGCCTAATCTAAAAACAATCTTTACAACGTGCATTATTTTATGTCAAATAAATAACATGTCAGAGTTCTTTATAAAAAAAAATACAAAAAACAATAAACCCAGGGCTTTGCAATAATCAACGCTTATGCCTCCTCGTTATATATTCATGACATACTCACCTATGTAATATTATATAGTTTCTTATTCAAATTTGCATTCCTGCCAAATTTTCGCCAAGTAGTCACCCAAGGGCGTATATTACAAAGAGTATATGAACGACAAAGGTCAAACATACATCCATATGTAAGCAATTCGCAGGAAAGAAACCGTTTTGATATACATGTATATCAGTGCCAGTGTATTACTCATGAGTAGTATGAGTCACAAGTCGTCGTACAGTTCCTGTTAACCAGGTGGCGGCGGCAAAGTCTCGTCATGGCGTATGACAGCCAGTATGAGATGAATATTTAATACCACGGACAATAATAGACCGATGCGTGAATAAGACACATTCGCATTTACCTTGATGATTCAACACGCGTGTTCAGTTCAGGGCGGATTAGCATTTTGTTGTGTAACACTTTGTGTTTGCGCTCTTTCAAAGAACTGATGTGTGAAACTCCACTGTTAAGACCACCTGTGGGACTAAATAAAATTAGTCTTATTAACAGGGTTTTCCTAATAGTGAGTTAATATTTAATAATAAAGAGTGATTCCGATCTAGTGGTCTTTATAGTGGGGTGGTTTTTAAACCGGGGTGGTCTTTGAACCGGGGTGGTCTTTGTGTGGGGTCTTACTGTAAATATAAAAGTGTTGTCATTAATTTTAAAATTTAGTCTAATACACGATAGAATGGACACAACAGAGATAATATTTTTGTCTTTGTAAAAGCGGTATTTCATATATTTATATTTGATTATTTTTATATTTATTACTTGTTTGTAAAAATAAATATTAAAGTATAAACATCAAAATACTAAAAAATATAAAATTTAACTTGTAAATATCCTGCCAAAATAATTATATATCATATTGTGTTGGTTTGGTAAGTCCGATGTCGGGTGGGTGTGTGGGTGGTGAAAAAGGTGCTGCGTGGAATCCAGCTGCGAGACTTTTAAGTTTGTAAGGAGATAGATTAGCTCAGCGCTTTTACATCCAATGGAGGTATAAGTAATAAAGAGGTTGAACGATCGATACCAACCCCCACCGTCGTCCGTTTCACCCAGTGATCTATGACTGGTACATCAAAGGCTGTGTTATATAATATACTATCCTGTCTGCGGAGAAAGTGTATGTAAATGATCCTTTGCTGCTAATCGGTGAATGTAGCATGTGGTGGCAGTGCTTCTGAAACCACGTGTCAACATAACCGTGGGTGATTAATTAATCAATGTGCTCCACTTATTTCAAGTTCCATGGTGAATATTTCTAAATACTGATCAAGGTAGGCGACAGGTACCATATACATATTACGGTACCCATAAGACAGAGAGCCAGGATTCTCAGTGCAATGAAGGCAAACATCAAATTTACAATGTATGTATATAATTATGTGCTTTGATGCTTAGTTTCAGTCAAAGAACAAAACAAATGCTTTCTAACAAACCTTTGTCACAATTTCCAGTATAGATTTTGGCGACATGTGTAGCGTTTGTAATCCACATGTACCATGTGCTGCCCGCCGGTAGCTGCATCCCTGTTGTAAAAGACGTGGTGCCGACTACACAGCCGTATTGTTATGGTTTTTACACCGTTATTTTTCATCATGATTTGATTCCAGATAAAATAAAAGTGACGAATCACTATCGGCCATTCCCAAATTGTTGTACATAATTAGATAGCTTACTCTATTAAAACGAAGTAGTTGGGTCATCTCCAACAAACAAAATGAAAAATAGATCCTCCTCAAGAAAATGTAGACATTTAAAATTTAGATGCTTTAAAAATGCGTTCTTCGGGAATCCTAGCAGCTCATTTGGAAACGCATATCAAATGAAAACAAAAGGTGCATTGTTTTCTTTGTATAGACATGACTATAACGGTGTTCTATTATAAAGCTTTTGAAATGTAGATTCTCTAAAACGCTTTCTTCGGGAATTCTAGTAGCGGCCGATTTGGAAATAATGCACATGAATTGATAAAGGGTTATTGTTTTCTTTCTAACGGGACAAAGGTGACCTTTCCCCAGTACGATTGTAGATTCTTTAAAACGTATTCTTCGAGAATTCTGGCGGATCATTTAGACATACATGAACATGAAATAAAAAAGGAGCATTGTTTTCTCCATTGTCATGAGAGTCTGGCTGCTCATTTAAAAAAGGGCACTCCATCCCGTCTCTGAGCTTGTCGGAAATTCAAGTATTGGCAATACAATGCTTTTTAACTTCAAACATTTCAACGGAGTCCAAATTATATCGTAGAGGGGAATAATTGTAACTTAGAACAGTTACAGTAGTAGGCAGACACCCATTCCTTAATGTTGGTCGTAGGCCTACCGGCCACGTTTGTGTCACATAGGTATTTAGAAGTGATGGGAATTTAAAAAAAAAAGGAAGCGTAATAGGTCTACTCTTGTAAACACATATTAATTTTTGCTATTGTATTTCCACTTTTCTCCATAAAAGCCGTGTGCGTTTATGTCACTATTAACTTAGACGGAAGCGTTTTTTTTGCTTAATAGCATACAGCATGTTATGGATTAGT
Source organism: Melanodrymia brightae (assembly GCA_032273805.1). Classification (NCBI taxonomy): domain Eukaryota; kingdom Metazoa; phylum Mollusca; class Gastropoda; order Neomphalida; family Peltospiridae; genus Melanodrymia; species Melanodrymia brightae. The sequence continues at coordinate 5,497 of JAUTCZ010129531.1, forward strand.
TCTGTATTTTAACCCACCTGAGTTGTTAGTGTTCAGTTCTGTATTTTAACCCACGTGAGTTGTTAGTGTTACAGCAAGTAGCCCACTATGAAAGAAAACATAAACAAAGTTTTCAATTGTACGAAATCAATGTAAACAAATGAACCAGAACAAAGTTTTAGTTTTGTTTGTGATTTATTCACATAGCAGGTAGTTAGTTTCATAAACTGACCTACTAAAATGTACAAACTGTTCAGCAACATTGTTATTGCAGTTAACATGTCTTCTACATCCCTTCTTTCATAATGTTATGGGCTCATCAACAGAGCTACAAGTTACAAACACAGGTAAAACAAATCAAACATGAAGCAACCACAGTCTAGCATGTTCAAGACCAGTCTAACGCGTTCAACACTCAACCACGGTAACATGTACAACCACTGTCTAACATGTTCAACAACAGTTATTGTTTAACCATGTTTAATACCTGCCTAACATGTTCAATACCCATCTTAACATGTTCAACATATGTCCAAGATGTTCAACACTTGTTTAACATGTTCAACATGTGTTACATGTTCAGTACCTGCGTAACATTTTCAACACCTGTCTGACATGACTGTTCAAGATACATGTAGGTGTCGTTTTTTTCCGTTTACTTTACCTGAAGTATCAAATGTATAGAAAAGCTAAACAATTAATTACCCAGGAATAAATAAAATGAAGTATGCAGTTAAATGTGGAAATTGTCCAAATACAAACAGAATGTTTTTAACAGTTCATACTATAAATAGTACACAAATGGACAAAATATTTCAATATTAATATTGGACAGTTTGGCTAAGGGATAGAGCATAAATACACTGTAACAGATATCTTTACAATTTGAACAATGTAAAAATATTGATAAACTCTGAACCAACGTTTTTATTTGAAAAGCAATTCAAACATGGCTTTTACCTCCTTCCTGAGTTCTGAAAATTTGTTTGGATTGTAAAAAAACAATAGTATTTATGCACATTCCCTAAATGTTCAGGATTGTCCAGCAAACACTGATATAGAATTTTAAAGTGTTAAAATGCTTGGGATTTCCCAAAACACACCAAACTATTATAAATTTCAAGTTTTCCAAACCTAATAACTAATTTTTTGGTGACAAAAGTCGTCAAGAACAGAAATGAATTTCCGAATGTAATGAGCCCATAGCAATATAAGAAGAAGTTGCTGATTATTGGTGTTTCTATTTACACGTCTCGTTATACTAGCTGTACAATGACCAGTATACATTTCTACATTTAAAGCTTGATTAGTACACTATTTAAAATACAAGATAAAACTCTTGTAGATAATCGTGTTTAAAAGTCTAAGGAAACATTGAGAGAATATGAGAAGCACCATTAGAAAGCATCAAATAACAAAACTGAGGGCGACTGTCATCAGCCTAATAGCCTATAGATTTCCTAACTATGTAAATGTATTTTATAACTTTTAAAAGTAATCAGTCAGTTTTTTGGCTCCATATTTATAGGCTCTGTTACTTATCTGTCATTACAACAATAAACAAACAAAATTGTCCATTTTCAACTACAGATACGTTGAAGCATAAATTAATTAAATAAATTGTTTTATACATAAAAAAATAAAACTGTTTGCTTTATACCACATGCAATTGCGTATAATGCTAAAGGCAGTGTGTCTAGTTTGTTAAAACTGACTTGTTTAGATACATAACAGAGGCTATAAATTAAATGCAAAAACCACATGCCTGATTCTCTTTAACATCCTTCCCAACCTGAAATTATAATTATACCAGTATGATTAGTTGCCTCCCCTACTGGGTATACACACACATGCACTTTGGCACTTGTTGGAAGAGTTTTCCATGAACTATTATTGTTGCTATGCCCCTTCCAATGTTTTCAGCATTTTCAGGTCGTATAAAGAGTATTACTTTTGAACATCACCCCGCTCCCACACCCAACGTAGCACATGTATATCAACATTTTATAATTAAGATACTAAAATGATTCCATTTTCCATAAATACACTGGTGTGAATGGGTAATAGCCCAACAGGTCTAATGAGGATTAACCCTTCGACCTCTCGAACCTCTTTGCGGATACTCTTGCACTGAGTTACGTCTCCATTCTTTCCAAAGATACTGACTCAGTAATACAACTCGATAATCAATCCATTTGTTTGAACAAATACCACCCACAAACATCTATATCTTGTGACAAACCAAACAGATCCCTGTAGTACTGTATTTTGTTTTCCCACGAAAATGTTGAAAACATTGGATATTGCATTAATTGTGTTTTATTCCTGTTAATTATTTTAAGTAGAAGGAATGATAATGGACGATAAAGAATTACTCAGTTCAGAGTTGTGATATTATGATTTATGCACACTCATTGATAATACAGTAGTATAAAAATCCTTTGCAAATTTGTAATTTGACACAGTTATCAACTCATCATGATTAATTATAATTTCAGACAACACTCGGGAAGTTTCATCTATCTATTTCACATTTGTTGGTAATGTGTAAAGTTGGTTTCCGAGTTGGAAGGAATAATTCATACATTTACTGACACAGTAACTAAATGAACACAGAAGTTATGAGACATACATTTGCTATATGTCACCAATGGCCATGGCAACCATATCACACATCATAGTTTGCTATGTCTTGAGGTAAATTAAAGGTATTAGAAAAATCAATTTGCAAAGGTTTGCAACCATGGTTTAAATCTTCTTGTAATGCATGCACTAAGAAAAATGTGTTGTAATTTTATCAATATATGTACTATTTTCTCATACAAAACAGCCAAAAGTTAAAAACGACTTATCAGTGAGTAGATAAATGCATATTAATATTTTTTTTTACCCCTTCTCAAATATCCCATCCCACTTTGTTACTAAATCGAAAAGTCCTACTTTTAATATACCGGTAATTAAAAAAAAAAAAGAAGATAAAAAACCTGAGTACAAATTACAATAAATATGGTATTAGTTGAATAGGATTTTTTTTTTTTTTTATGTAAGTGATGGGAGCAAAATAACAATACATATAATATGACTTTAACATTACATGCTGCAAATCCTATTCAACAATGGTCCACAAAATATGGCAGTGGTTTGTGAGACACAGAAGCATTGTCAAGTTGTCTCCCCTTAATACCAGACTGGAAATAATGCCTACATTTTCAACTCTAGTTTGGTCCTTAGCACTACCAAGCTGGAAAATATGATATACAAATATAATTGGTCTTTTAGCAGTCGCTACATAAGCAACACTTGTCTGGTAAAAACATAAATAATGATCAGATATCACAAACATTTCCTTCCACAGTTTCTTAATATTTTGTTGTTAAGAGCTGGATCTGCTAGCAATTGTTTGTCCTTTGTGTAAACAATCCATTTACTGCTGCCATCATCATCATCATCATCATAATCATCGATTCTTGTCTTGAGAAATTCTGTTGGTCCATTTGAACAGCAATATACATGTTTTTTTTAATGTATACAGAGTGTATTGTAAAGTCTAGACTATTTCAACAACAATGTACATTATTTTGTTGATGTATACATACCGGTACTGATTATACTCTAAGGTTGATTTAAACAGCAACATGCATTGTTTTATTGATGTACATTGTTTTGCTGATTGCATTTCAAGGTCTTAGAAGCCAGATACTGAGTACTAGAAACAACTTCCGAGACCGAGTGAATCTTTTTCAACTCTTTAAGTAAAATTGACCTATCTGTACCCAGTACTTTAGTAGAATAATTTGTGCATAGCGAATGCCCTGTTGCAAACAAAGCTTGCATCATATTCACACAAATGCTTTCTTCTATTGTCACTTTAATAAGCATTTTCTATGCTAATCAACAAAAAGTATGCCTTGCTCTCATTCACCATGCTTCTACGACGAGGGTAGAAAATAAAACACAGAATAAGAAAGAATTGCACATCAACACGAGCTGCTCTTGTATCCGGTCAGCTCCGTGGGTTTGACCTTAGGTCGGGGTGGTCCGGTCAGACCATTGCGTGTCTGTGTGGTGTTGTAGCGTTCTTTGAGTTCATTGAGCGCCTGCATGAGTTTGGAATTAGCACTGTCGAGTGTCTGTATGCGCCGCTCCTGGGCGTCTATCACCTGCTGCTTCTGATTCACGATCTTCTTCATTTCCTGCTGCTCGCTCTTCAGTTCATCCTCGATGGATACCAGTCTGCTGAAATATAACAAGCAAAGATTGAAGACTGCTTACAAAACAATGAATGAATGAATGATTAACGACATCCCAGCACAAAAAAAGACATCAGCTATTGGGTGTCAGAATATGGTGAATGATATAAAAAAACTGGTGTCCAGCACCAAAGTATAAAAACCAGTGTCCAGCACCGAATAAATAAATTATACTAAAAACAATGTTGAAACTAAAGCCTACAAAACAAGGTACGCTGGACAGTGATTATTCTACATCACTAGATCCCACATGAATGCAAGATAGTGAGGAGAGAGATGTAAAAAAAATTACGTGATTTCACACAAATGCATAAAATATTTCAATGGAATTATTAGTCCATAAACACTTAGAGCTTGCACCCTTTTCTCTCTCTCATATTTAGATAAAATACCCAACTCACTGCTTGGGAAATACTTGCTAAATTGGTCTCCTTCAGTTTCTAAGGTTTTGTGAAGTGAAACATCAATTTGCATGTGCAAGTTAAGCAGTATTCTGTGAGTATTCTCTAAATCCGTCAACGTGTACCCACCTGCTGATGATGGTTTTCATCTGATCTTCCTTCTCGGCCTGCTGTTTCTTCATGCGGTCCTCGCTCTCCTCCAGACGGTACTGCCACTCCTGAATGATGTGCTTCGTGTCCTGCTCGTGGTACGTCAGGCGATCCTCGGCACTCTGCAACCGAGACTGAGCTTCGTCCAGCTGAGACCGTAACGTCACAACCTCACTCTCAAACTGCAATAACAGTATTAACAGTCAGGTTAAATTAATGAACTCAAACTTCGGCACTCTGCAACTGATGGTGACCTTTGTCCAGTTGAGACTGCAATGTCATAACTTCATTTTAAAACTACAAACAATCAAACTGCAAAGAATAGTAAGATTAACACAGTCAAACCTGCTTCACCTGTCACTTATATTTTCTAATCATCTGGCTTATCTTTTTAAACTGAGATAGTAAATGGTTTAAATTTTCAATTTGAAGACATTTTATCTTACATTCTTTAATAAATAAATGACTAAATTCTGTAATCTCAAATAATTAAAAGTCTTTTAATATTACAATTTACAGCCATCTAATTGATCCAGTTACACCAATGTAAAAATAACACTACAGGAACTAATTCAGTTTGTGGCAAAAGGATGCTAACCATGCACATTAAATTCAATACAGGATTAGCTCCCTTGATGGATATCTTAACTCGCATGACCCAACTTTAAAACATTTTAAGTATGGAAATGCTAAAATTTAAATAATTTTTAAATAGTTATAGAATAATGGATTACATTGTGAATTACACAGCATTCCAAAATGTGAATAATCAGAATACGTGAAAAAGATTATTTTTCACCAATTCACATTTTTCTAACATCCATCATTTGCTACACTTAATTGTCATGTGATCATGCTTTTGATGCCATAATGATGACTAATACCCTTTGACAAAGCACATGATCTAGTCTTGTATAGAAGAATTTTAGGACACAATTACTTGAAAAACCTTACTAAATTACCATCAATAAAATACTAACAAACAGTAACACGAGAACTAAATTTTCTTACATACAAAATATGTAAAAAACAAACCTCTTGTTTGATCCGTTCTTGCTCCTGCAGTTTCCGCTGTACAGAACTGATTCCCATGTGTACTGAACTGTTGGGCGAGTGTCTACGCGAACTCCACGACAACCCGTCTTCACGCGAGAACTGTCCCAGTGAGCCCGAACTGCTCGAATGTGTGTGTAACGGGGTGCTCGTTTGCGATATCACAGAATCTGTTGCAGTCCTCCTCAAACCTTCACCTTGTCTCTGATTGAAACAACCGAAATCCATACTGTGAGAAAGCTGATACGGACGAACACAACCACGATCCTGTGGCATCGTGTCATAGAAAGAACAACTGCGATCTTGTCGCGGGCTGCTGTTAGCGGGGACAGGGTTAGCGTAACCGAGGGCGAACGGGGAAACACTGTTGAGACTAGCACTAGATTGGTTTGTGAAAGAAGTCGTCTGTGCAGCGCTCGGCGACGCTTTATCACTGAGAGATTCACTCGAGCTCGAACTGGACAACTGAGAAAGTTTCCGTAATGGATCCAAACACCGGGAAGCACGGTCGGACGATTTGACAGGACTCCTGTGTTTGACAGTGTTCGCCTCGTCATTGCTACTTATAGACTCTGAACTCGAGGCATCACGTATTGACTGAGGCGTCGTTCCACGACTGGTGGAGCGACTGGCGTTCTGCTGATGTCTGTACAATGGGTTAGAAAACGACAATGGTTGCATAGGGTAATGAACAATGGGAGATTTGGTGATTTCGCGGCAGTAATCCGACTGGGACGAAGCATCGACGGGGGAGTTTGACTGACTGTAGCCAAACGACTGGTAACCCGAGGACGCAACAGTGGAAAGCTGACTTATAGACATCTGACTTCCGTGCGTATTGTGTTCCAGTTCCATCGACGAGTTTTGCGTATCCTCATCCATGAAAGGAATCAAGTCCATATATTCACCGTTAACGTTTTCCGCTGCGTGCAGCATTTGGTTCCACGATTCGTTAACTCGCTGCTGGTTGAGCACGCGAGAACTTGCAGAAACGTTTGAAACCTCACTTTTGGTTGCATAAGACTGAGAGTAGGAATACGTATTGTAATGCACATTATTCCCACTCCTGCTCGGAACACTGTCGATGCTGCTAACATCAGAACAGCCGTTTTCTGACAACTTCCTGTTTGCGAAAATGGGTAAATCGTCAGCGTTTTCTCCACACTGTCGCAACATGTCTCTGAGCACCTCTGTGGGTGAGGTGTTCATTTGACTGGGCATGCTCACATTGTCGTATATCTGCGACCGGCGCTGACACGGTTTTGGTGTTCCAAGGTCGGGGTTTGCTAGCGAGTTGCTGATAGATGTAAGTATGGACTGAAGCGTGGATAGCTTTAGCAACGTCGCCTGAAATTAAATACAAATATATATTTATAATGCAAAAACAAATATAATTTGTGTTATAGGCTATATAATGTAATTTTAAATAAAAAAAACCTTTGTGGACATTTGAGTTAATGGAGCAAAGCAAAAGCCTTCACTAATGTCCACTTTTTCGATCCTCTACTTGCAAACACTCAATCAGTGATCTTGTAACAATTATTGGTTGTAATTTTAATTACACTTTGCATTCTAAAATGCAGTTTTAAAGAGTTCTTTAGTACATATTTTTTTTATTACAGTTTTACGAAAATAAAATTATCAAATGAATGTGCGTAATATAATATTATTATATATGCATGCAAATAACCCTTTTTGTATCAATTATTATTATTATTTATACAACAAAATTCAACTGAGTAAGTTATTTAGATATGTGCATGAGAGTGTGAGATGGTAGCCAGAGTTCAGGTCTGCATCTCCCACATTTTGAAAGATGTGCACAAAATTTAAAAATGGACATCTGTCCCACCATGGTATAAGAAATGACAAAATTAGCAATTTCAAAGCAACCTTTATGCCCACTTTGTCCAGTTATATGATTGTTTGTTTATGCAAATGAAGATCGCACATGATGAGACTCACCTCTGGAGCTCTATCAAGTGTCTCCAATAGTAACGTGTGCATGGTAGACAACTCCTTTCCAAGATCAATATACCTATCAAACTGCAGAAAGTGATTCCCGGAATCTAGACTCTGTAAAATAGTAACATACATTGAATTAATGTTAAACATCAAAAAGTGTAAAATAATATTGTATTAAACTCAAACATAAAATATTCAACACTGTAAAACAATAATTTAAATTACATCAAACATCAACCAATAACTACCCAGCATGGAAAATTTGTTCAGTTACATTGTTCAACCAGAAAAGTTCAAAAGATGGATGAGAAAGCCAACAGAATTAATGGCTGAATTATGCAAGTGTTAATTTGAGTAAACACATCAATCTTCTAATTTTAGGTCAATACAAATAAATATACATTTGTCTAGTTTCTTGCTTTACAATAATTTGTTATTTTACTCACAGAAATTTTCTTTAGGAAATTTTTCACATTACTGGCCTCTCGTTCGACAAAACTGTTCATGAAGGTCATGAACTCTTCCTTGCCACCGAACCTACAAAGTAAAAATGATGAGTCAACACATGGGTGGTAGTACAAGGAACAGCCTAATGACAAACCGTTATACAACACTCCTCACAATTCCTAAATACAGTAAAGTACTCTTATAACGAACTGCAAGGGACCAGGAACATTGGTTCGTTATATCAGTAGTTCGTTGT
>JAUTCZ010129642.1:0-23287 GCA_032273805.1 Melanodrymia brightae
TACTATCCTGTCTATGGGATAGTGCACATAAAAGACCCCTTGCTGTTTTTCGGTAATAATAGCGGGTTACCTCTGAGACCATGTGTCAATATAACCATGCGTCCAATAACCGTTGATTTATAATCGATGTGTTCCAGTGGCGTCGTTAAGCAAACTTTATCTTTGTGATAACAATATTATTGATAGTATTATTTTTGCTTATTTACAGGTTGAATTGCGATTCTCCAGTGAGTGACATGGATAACCGAGCTCCAAAGGGCCGTGGAAAACGAGGTCGGGCATCAGCTGGCACCCCAGTGAATGAAAAACTCACCCTGGAGGGCAGGAAGTTGAGAAAATGTCGAAGAGGAAACAGCACAAATGGCTTCCAAGCACCACCTAGCCCCGCTCGATCAGACGTGTCTGTTGGTGGGGGAGTGAAAAGAAAAGGCAGACCTCTCGATTTAGACTTGTCTGATAATGCCAAAGTGAAACGTTGCCGTTCTAGTTCTAGAGGTGTTCCTGGAACCGAGAGTCCATCTAGTGGCTTGATCGAGTGTCCTGAACCAAAGTGCAACAAAAAATACAAACATATTAATGGACTGCGATATCATCAGACCCATGCTCATCAGAATTCGACACTGTCCAGCAATCAGGATGATGATGACAATGATGATGCTGATGTTGCAGATAGTGAGCCTCCACCGGCTCCTGTTGCATCTACGAGAGAGAAACGGAAGTGCACCATTCAGAATGATTCCGAGGAGAAAGCTAAAACTAAAGACAAGGAGGTTGCTAAAAGTCTGAGTGTTAAGGATAAAGAGAATGAGGACAACATTCCATTAAAAGAGATTGCAGAAGCATCTAAAGCAGTTAGCAGCTCTGCAGCTGCTGCTGCTGCTGCATCTAGTTCAATACAGCAGGACAAACCTGTAAAAAGTGATGCAGGAAAATCAGACTCTAAGAGTGAAAATTCTACCGCCAGTACTCCAAAGAAGTCTGAAGCACCTCCTGTCACCTCTAGTGCTTCAACATCTGTGTCTACTCCTCTAAAGAGCTGCAGTGTTCCTGTGACTCAGATATATCAAATTACTAGTGCTCCGATGGGATGTCTGGGAGGTGTGGCTGTTGTCACACAGGCTGTTAGTACGATTGTTAGCAGCCCAGCCAGCACATCAACAAACAGTTCCGTTGCAAACCCAATCCCAATCACGGTTACGGCAATAACGTCAGGTCCCCAGCCACCTACAGACCTGACCAAATCTGACCCTGTGAAGGAGAAAGGTGAAAAATGTAAAAATAAAACTGCAAACCGCCCAATTGTGCCAGCTCCTTCACCTCAAATGATTGCACTGTCCAGTAATGTGAACGTTACTCACTCAAATCTGTCCCCTGTTACAACCCACTCCCAAATGTCTCCGTCATTAAAGCCAATTCAACCCAAACCGACAATCATGGGTGAACCACATAGCATTAATCCAGCGCTTGTGGGACTGAAAGACAAAAAGCCAAAGCAAAAGAAGAAGAAAGACAAAGATAATGTGCATATAAATATAAACACTAACAAACAACCCACCAAGGACCAAGTGCTAAAGGATGACCACTCAAAAAGTGAACGCCCAGCTGTGATAAAATCTACTCCTGTTCCGTCCAGACCAACAGAGAATACGTCCCGTAAGGATGTAAAAGAACTAAATGTGCCAACAATAGAACTACCTAAAACAACACCTAGTGAGGTGCAGAGACCAAGTTCACGAGGACCTTCTGTTATAACTTCACAAGTGTCTAACAAAGGTGGTGATTCAATGCAGCAGAGGCAGGCTCAGCCTCCAAGTTTATTAAAAGTAAACTCGCCTCTAGTGTCAACTCCTGATAGAAAAACTCCTCTCACTGATGATGTTCAGAGCCCTGCATACTCTGATATCTCAGATGCAAATGAATCGTGTTCACCTCAGCAGAGCGAGAGCCCACAGAAAAAAGAACCTAGTTCTGCAAAAAAGGAAGATCAGCAATCCGGACCTCAATTAACTCAGGAAGAAGGCAGCAATGTTTCTCATTATGGGATGTACTACTATGGACAGGCTCCTTATATGATGTCAAATGTTCCAGCCTCACACCCATCTCCAAATAGCTCAAAAAGCCAGACACCTAGCAAAGAACCTGCTTCTTCAACATCATCATCATCATCATCAGATGACAAGAAGCCAGTATCATCCGCAGCTGAGGATGGACGCAAACCGGAGACGAAAGGAGAGGATAAAGGTGACGGGAAGAGCAATCAACCCGAAGGTCACCAGGGTCAGCAGGCTATGACTCCGCAGCAGTTGCAGGAGTATGAGATGCAGAGACAGAAGTGGCTTCAGCAGATGTATGCCCACCTCCAGCATCTTCCACCTCAAGCACAATACCAGTACCTGGCAGCATACGGTTACATTGACCCCCAGTATATGATGCAGCAAGACCCTCACTACAGGCAGCAGTATGAAAAGGCAGCAGAAGAACACAGACGTAGAGAACAGGAACAGGGTGGCAAAGAAGGCGAAGGTAGCAGCAGCAAGAAATCAGATTCCCGTCCAGCTTCACGAGATCATGGAACTCCATCAAGTGAACCTCAGCCTGCTGCTTCGAAAATTCTCAAGCAGCCATCCCTCCCTCCTCCATCTCAGGGCAGTAATTCTAGTGCTAGCATTGACAGAATTGTAGAAAACAAAAAGCCTTTATCAATTGAAAGACCCAGTGAGCGAGACTTTAAGGATCAGGCATTGAGGGAAAAACAAAACGAGAATCATCAGATATTGAAGGAGAATATTGAATTGAAGTCGCAGATGGAGAGGTCACAGATGGAGAGGTCGCGTTATGACATGCATCCAGATTACAGCAAGATTTATAAGGAGAAACAACAACAGCAGCAGCAGCAGCAGGAGGAAGCTAGGCGCAATCATATGTTCCAGCAACAGAAATACTTAGAGCAACAAAAACGTATGCGCGAGATTAGTGCCAGCAAGCCACCAGAGCTCACCAGTACTGAAAGTTCTGTTAAAATAAGACCTGGCTCAGAAGTTGTAAAGTTTGATAATCAGCCACGCGACTTGGTTAAAAAAGAAACGGTGGACATTAGACAGAAAGATATTCATGGACGAGAGGGTGGTAGTGTGGCAAAAAACAGTTCAGAATTGAAAAATCTCGACGAGAAACCCCGCATCGGTGACAAACCAAGGACTCCAGTTGACCCTGGTAAAGTGCGGACACCTCAACAGATGCCTCAGTCGTCGGGCAGTGTTCCGTCTGCTGCAGGCAACGTACCTCCGTCTGCTACTGTTGCTACGGGATCTCCTGCAGGAGCAGCCGCCGGTGTGTCTGCTCCTTATTCTCCTTACATGTCTTACCCACCGTACATGCAATCAGCAACACACTATGGACACATGCCATACGACCCAAACAGTTCGATGGGATACCGCATGAACCAACAAGTGATTGGATATGGGACTAATCCTTCGTACCTCCACCCTGCACACATGGGATATCGCATTGGCAGTGGTGAAGGGGAGAAAGAGAAGGCCGATCCTAAGACTGTTGTTCCGGTTCCCGTTCCACAAGAGCCTGAAGCTAAAAGTGTGGAAGGTTCTGGTCCTCCGTATTATTCGAATGTGCATAAGATTCATGAGCTTGGTGATAAGACTAGAGTGCAAGCTCACTCGCCCGTCACGACGAAAAGTTTAGAATCCTCACCGTCAGTTCCAGTCCACCCTGTTACATCGTCTGCAGCAGATAAGTCACGTGACTTCTCCAGTTCCCCGCCCACCCAGAGACATGTACACACACATCACCACACACATGTAGTAGGAGGCTTTCCATCCATGTACGAGCCGATGTATGGAGGTAAGGTGAATTTACATTTATAAATCAGACCTAAAACAAATGTGTGTTTCCGGTTTCCCGACCAAATAATTTTTGCAAAAAAAAAAAAAGTCGAATTTTACAAAAAAAACAACCAAAAACAAACCTACCTACCTAGTTTTTTTTAAGGATGAAACCGGAAAGACACATTTAATTTTGTATGGTAATTGGGGGTGGGGGCAAGGAAGTACCGGTAATAGTGCCATGATCAAGACAAGCTTTGCGTAATATACATACCATTCAATGTGTCAAATAGAAAAAAACATGTTGGCAGTGTGAAAACATAGATGGCCATCTGTTTTAAAGATGGCTGCCAAACATAGACGAGCATGAAAATTTGCAGGACCAATTATGACAATTTTTTATGTTTTCAATATATTATAACGTGCTTTGGTATGACATTATTGTGAATAAAATAGTTCAATGTTAGAATTTAAAACAAAATGCAATTATTTTTTTTTATTTCTTGCCTGTTTGTCCAAAATACACAAAATATCAGTCAGCTCGAATGATTTTGGCTGGAAGTAGAAGTAGTTACAAGCCGGCAGTGTTTACAAACAGACCCCTGTCATTGGTAACAAAGTATAAAGTCGTATGAAAATTTAATACCTAAATTGAATGCTTGTTAACAAGAAAACATTTGGGAATACTTTTTTGTATTGAGTCATCCGATAACGATGTTAGTGACAATCCATTATTCATGTTGATGACAGAAGCATTTTGCAGATATTAGTATCAGACATAAAGCGGAAACATTAACCGACTGTGCCGTGCCGCATGGCTTCTCGTATGGTATTCCACTGTATTGTGTGCTGCATAGTTCTGATTGATTGCTTCTAGCCACAGACTACAAATGATATTGTTATCTCCTGGCCCAGCAGCATTCTATTTAGAAACTTCTTCTTCAGTGTTCAATTTTCTAATGCTGAGCAAACCTGTAACTAGGGAGATTCACTGCCTTCATGAATTTGCAGTCAGTAGCAGGTCGATCTGTTTTGTCCCTAGGGAGTGGGACGTAGCTCAGGGGCTGCAGCTCAGTGCAAAAGCATCTATCTGATGTCAGAAGGGACAAAGGGTTAATCCTCCCTCCTCTGTGGATCCTTCCGTTGGGCTATTTTTTATTTTAAGCAGTGATCCACAACAGGTTCTTTGATGGCTGTTGTATACGCTATCCTGCTTCAAATGGGAAATATACCACATACCACAGCTTTTGTTAAACCAGTTGTGGACACTGGTCTGTGTAAGTGGAAGTACACCTACCCATTGAGGCTTTTGGAGCACTCACTCTGGGTTGGAGTCGGTACTGGGATTAAGAATACCATATACCATGAATGGGGGATTTAAACCCAGTACCTACCAGTCTTAATCTCAATGCATTAACCACTGCACTATGGAGACCGGTGTCTATATTTCTAGCATAACTTGATTTTAAATGCTACACTTGGCCGGATTTACATGATTGGCGATTTTCGCTTGAGTGAGATTGTATGTGTCAATATTAACAGTTGAATTAACCAGCCTGCCTGGCAGCTCTTTAAAAAGCATGGCTTTTGTGTCAGATCTAGTTTCGCCATTCGGATATTGATTGATGCGTGGAATGGAGCTTCGCTGTACAGACAAATGATATTAACTAGAAAAGACATTTAAATGATACATTGGAAAGAAACTGCATTACTGCTAATACAATATGATTGGGATACATTTAAGTATGATTATTGGTAGTGGGTAATTTTTGTTTGTTACAGAATAACAAGAGGTACATTATATAATATATTACTTCCTGTCTGAAACACTGCAGGAAAAACTCTTTTACTTTCATTCTAGTCTTAAAACCTTCAGTTTTTATGGCAGTTTTTTTATTTTATTTGTCATAATTTGAGCAGTTTTTGTCTATTAAATCTTAAAGACAACAATCACAGTATTTAAATGTTTTTTAAATTATACCTGTAACCTGCCTGGTTTTAGGCTTAGACCCAATATCATTTCATAATAAATATTATGGTGACTAAATTATAAAAACTAATTTAGACAACTGAATTTCATAAAATGTTAAAAACTAATTGCGACATGTGTTTAAAGATAAAGTCTGTAACGACACCACTGGAACACATTGATTTTTAATCAGCAGTTATCGGATGTCAAATGCATGGTTATTTTGATGCTTGGTCACAGACGAAACCCGCCACTGCTACATAGGCTACTCTTACTGAATAACAGCAAGATATCTTTTATGTGCACTTTCCCAGACAGGATAATATGCACCCCATGGCCTTTGGACCAGTGGATCACTGGTTGGAATGAAAAATAACCCATGTCCACTAACGAGGATCGATCCCTCGACCTATCGAACCTCAGGCAGACACTATTGCTCTGAGCTACACCCCACACACTTGACGTGTGTTTCATAAAATGTTGGAAGAGGAGAGAGAGAAAATAAAGTTTGATATATAAAAGCAAGCAGAAAGTGAACTGTTAACATTGAATTGACCTATATTTATAAATGTCAAGTTTGATGGTAACAGGAAATGTACACTTTAAATCACCACTAAAGCTGACAAGCTGATTCACATTTTATAGACACTAGCAGGTCTGAGAGTGAGAGGACTGCCTGGTTTACCAGCTATACAGCAAACAAAGGAGACTGCATGCTGTAGAAAGCTAATCCCAGTTCCCATTCCAGCTGTTGTCACTCATGATTGGTGTATGTCGTCATCCGGGCTATTTATCACTCAAATGTTTCTCACTGCAAGCTCTGTCAGTTTAATTATTTCCGTGCACATTTGCAGTTTGGAATTCTGGGTAAAGCCTAGGCAGATCTAGGGGGGTCTGGGAAGTCACCAAATTGTACTATTTTAAGTTATGACTTTGAACCCCCTTTCAAAATACATTTGATACATTGTGGGCACTCCTATTTCAAAATGTCTGGGTTGGCCACTAACTGTAATCACTGCAACTTGAGTACTAATTTTCCTCAAATATTATTGTTTTTATATGAATATTATTATCCTACCAGTAATCCACATGGCCTGTTGATCAAAGGGCATAGTGTATGCTATTCTGTCTAAAAAAAAAGCGCATGTAAATGAATCAATGAAATGGATAATTAACGACACCCCAGCACAAAAATAAACATTGGCTGTTGGTATCAGAACATGATAAATATTAAAAATTCAAAAAATCAGCATAGAAAGCTGAACAATAAATTATTTCACGATTACGCTATATACCATATTAAAACATGTTGCTCAAAGTTAATTGGTAAAAGTAGCCTGAGTGGTGGCAACAGCTTTATTCTGAGACCATGTGTCAACTTAGTTAATTGTGCATTTGACATCCATTAAGTTGCTCAATGTGTTCCTGTGGCATCATTAAACAAACTTTTTTTATCCTAGTGAATGACAAATCACTCTTTAATGAGCTTGAAACTCAATAAAGTTGACCTAGACTTTGTATCATCTGACAACAAAATAATTGCGTCTATGTTTAATCTTGAAATGTTTCTAAAAATAAATTGACTAGAATTTGTAAAGTACACTGTAACATTAAACACAAGTGAAAGAGCAACTGTTTGTTTAGATGACCCATCTGTTAATTTGTATCACTACTCTGTGGGATCAAGTGGAACAGTGAGTTATTCTGTATGTAGATCCCACCACACAGGTGCTTCAATGGCTTCACCACATGTGGCTAGCTAGCTAGCTGTCTGCCATCTTTGAACTGGAAAATGAGATCTTCAACTGAGAGATTTCTCAAATGCGTGGCATGCCAGCATACCAAACATGTTATTGACCTTGTGTGTGCCTCTATATCTCTCTCGGTCTGCCCTAGCTCTTCACTATTCATGTGTTTCTCATGTTGACTCTGGATCAAGCCACCTCCATGCCACATCCTCACAAACAGATTACAGTCCATAATACCACTTCATTTGCAAGACCATTTTATCTTTGTCAACTATTTGGAAATAATTGCCTCTAAGCAAATAATAATTTACATTGCTGGTATTCGGAGTGGGATCGTTAAATGATTGAATGCTATTCAATAATTATGTCAATGATTTATTTATTTACTATTTGGTAATAATTGTCTTGAAACAAACAATAATTTACATCAGTTGAAGGTATTCAGTTTCGGATCGTTAATCAATTTATATATAATGCTGTTTAACGTTATGTCAATGATTTATTTTGTTATTAATTGCCCTGAAACAAGCAATAATTGACATTGCAGGTATTATTATAACAGTGGCATAGTAAATTAACTCTATACGGCAAGCTGTCATTTTTTGTTGGTGCAAAATTTGTTAGTTGACAACTCAATGCCAGTGTTGTGCATTTTATATTATCAAAGTGTTCCAACAAGCTGTTACAATCAAGAATCAATTTCATGACACATGTATAAGTTCATACTAGTATTTAATATATCATACTTATCAATGTAATTTTATGTAGCCCTAAAAAGCCAGCTGTCGTTGAGGAGATAAATGAATGTTTTCATTCATTAAAATAAAAAGTAGTAAATTATTGCTTTAATCTAAATGGAAAAGTAATTAATATATTACCGGGTATTTAATCTAGATATTAAAAAAAAGTAGGCCTACTATATTAATGCTTTAACTTAGTTGAGAAAGCTATAAAAGAATGTATTGATCTAGTTAAAACAATTTAATGTATTATTCTGGACGAAAATGTAATAAATTAATCCTTTGACATAATAAAAAAAAGAATAGTGTATTTCTGTTTTGTTTTACGTATTAAAAGTCTAAACAGTTTGCACAATAGAAATCTGGTCTTCAAAACTGAGTTTTATATAACTATGCTTTTCTAGCAATTCATCAATACTATGAAAATTATGTTCACTTTTAAACGTATAGACCCGATATAAGGATTTTCAAATGAAGCAAATCTAAATGTCACTTCCCACCTCCATGTTATTTCTGAAATGTTAATTTCCCCCCATTTCTGATTTAGCACCACTGCTTTGAAAGCAAGTGAGGTTAACATGTTTGAGATTCTGCCTTCACTTTACCATGCTTAGTGAGGCATGAAATGACTGGATCAAGTTCTTGGTGTGAGTTAAATTATCCCATTCACCATGGTCCAGTGCACATCCATTGAGCTGGCAGCACTTAACAACACACCAGATGAATTAGGAAAAGGAAGGGGAAAAAATGCTAATGTCAATAATCATGTGTATACAATGCTTGTCAGAAGCACTGACTGAGTTACATTGCTGTATACGGTTTGAAAACGTGTTTGCTATAACTGTAGTGTTAGGGGTCCTGTTTTGCATAAAGGAAAAGTTTAATGTGCATTTGAATTCAATCTAGCAACTGGTTTGATCAGCAGCTGTTGGGGTTGAGCATGGTTATTACTAGAGCTGTAGAGATACTGCGATACAGTATTGTATCTACAGTCTGTATCAAACTTGGTAGGAAGTCTACAATATAATACATCAATTCAAGACAGCCATATCACAATACATACAGTACATAAGATAAATGGTTGTACATGTACAGTACAGTACATATGACATCAAAATAATTTGTATCATATAAAAGTATTATATGCAAAAGTCCAAGGACTATATTAAGCTACTAAAACACACTCAAACATTAGCGTCCGCTATAACAGCTTGCTCTGAACGTGGACGTTAAACAATTTGACCTTGACTCAAACATATATTGATATTGTAATCAATAAAATGAAAGTAAATGTTAAATTTAATACGCAGTCGCACTAAATAAAAAATGCTCTTAATAGAGTCTATTAGCCAGAGATATATTACAACAGCATTACAAGCACACTTACAGTGGCATCCATCTTACAGTACCATAAATATTTAACTTATCACTGCAACCTAACATCGATCAAAACTTATCACTGTTTGGCAAGCCAATTTGGCCATCCATAAAATATGTTTGGTTTATCAAACAAGCCTCAATTTCAAACCAGAGTCTGATGTTATGGTATTTTAATTTTTTTTATTTTTTTTACAAATTTTATGGTTTGATAGAGACTGCTGAAAAAAGTTCACTTTCTCTCACACACATGTCTTCCATAAACACTTTTTTTTCTTTCTTTTAATATGTGTTTGTGTTGCTGATCTTTTTGCTCCTGGGGCATCGCAGGAAATGTATTTTCATCCTGTTTATTGGAAAGCCAGGCCTGATCAAGGCAATGGTTATTGGAACATATGTTCTCCTCCATAGCCAAGAGGTGAATTTGCCTCAGTGTGGCAGGTTTATCACAAGATGAGATATCCTGCTGTGGGAAACTGATAACATGGTGTAATACTGAGTAATAAACAAGCTGAAACCTAATTAATTCTCATAGATCTGAGGCAAGCATTTCTGGCAACCTTTATGTGCAAGCCTGAATAAATCCATAGAAAGATATTTGGAATGTTTTTATTTAAATTTTTATAGTGGCAAAGTCACAGAAGTGAAAGGCAGATTTTAACCTGGTATTTGGAATGTTTAACAAAAGTTTATTTGAATTTTTATAGTAGCAAAGTCAGATAAGTGAAAGGTTGACTTTAACCCTGTATTTAGAATGTTTAACATAAATATATTTGAATTTTTATAGTGGGGAAGTCACAGAAGTGACAGGCAGACCCTAACCTCATATTTGGAATGTTTTAACATAATTCTATTTTATTTTTTTTATAGTGGCAAGCAAAGTCAGAGAAGTAAAAGGCAGACTTTAAATTCAAAATTTAATAAGTCGTTCATTAAAATGTAAGTGTGCAATATTTCAGGGCAATCATTGACTAATAGTTATTAGAGAAAGTGTAGCCTATGTGGCAGCAGTGGGTTTCCTCTGTGACCAAGTGTCAGTATAATTGTCCATTTGACATCCAATAACCGATGATTAATAATCAATGTGTTCCAGAGGTGTCGTTAAACAAAATAAACTTCGACTTTATCATTGACACATAATATAGGAACAGAGTACTAGTGTATCACATAATGATAAAAGTGAGCCAGTAATGTGGGAATCTATTTTCTAGCGGCTGTATACAAACAGCTGTGCATGATATGTGATATGTATATATATAATATATATCAACAGCTGGTGTTGAGTAAATGAGGCTTGAAAGAGACCACAGATTGAAACTGAAGATACATGTAATTTTCTGTGTCTGAGAGCTTTAGTCTGGCACTCCACCTCTTACACAGTGAAACCTGGCAAAACCCAACATGCTTGCAATTGAGTGACATGTTTTGTTTAGAAGGGGGAGGGTGGTGTTGGATTTTTTATTGAGTTTTAAATATAAAGTTTGTTGTAACACATTGATTATTAATCATGGTTATAATGTTTTATGTTATGTAGTATTTACAACACTAACAGCATACACAATTCACAGATATATTACATATAATTAAACGCGATAAGTAAAAGTATAACCAATATTTGTAATTCATGTATAGAAATTACTATTTGATTTAATCTGGAACTATAATTATGTTGGACTTTGACATCTAATACCCAGCAGATTTTAAAAACCGTACTTTCCTTGTGCATGGAAAATGCCTAACATTTGTTTAAAAAAACCATTCTAAAGCATTTATTTTTAGGTTTTTTTTATATCCTCTTCACTCCTGCATAAACAATATTAAATCTGCAAGCACACATTGTGTTGAGACAGTCGTATTTTACTTCACACTATTCTCCAATCTGGTATTATGTTCACTAACCTCTGGAGAGCCTCAGTTGAAACAGCCTGGGGCCATCATCAACTGTGATTTATACAAATACACTGACAGGAGGAAAGACAGGATTTGTTTGTGAGAAAGCAGCACCAGAAAGGACATATCTCAGTGTTTGAAGTGAACTGCCTGCCCAAGGCCAGGATAAAGCTCTTGTCATTCAGAGCCAATTTCACTGCCTGATTATACCAGTTTAAAATGTCCATATTCAGTGTGCTGGCTTTGCTGCATGCAAATCAGTGAAAGGATTGGAATATAACTTTTTAAAAAAATAATTGCTTTTGTCAGATATGTGCTGTTAATGGTCAAATTTCAGTGGAATTTTATTTCTTTGGATTGCAATGAAAATACGTTTCCAGTATGTTGAATTAATGAGCTTCTAAAGCAGTAATTAACCCTTTTGATACCTTTTTTATGATCCTCATTTAATAGGATTTTGTTAACTGTTACCACATAAACAACATTACTGATTAATTTTAAATGAGAAATTTATTTTGTGCTCGAAATAACAGTCTGAACACGAGCTTTAGTCTTCGGATAAAAATAATTACAAACCGTTTGACACCAATAAAGGATGATTTTGTAGTCGAAGTGAAAGGTTTGATGTGAAAGATAAGATAAGATTTATTGCAAAACCACTACACATTCAGAATAGATTGCAACAACAAAAAAAACCTACAAGAATATTATTATTTCTAATTGAAAGATAAAGTTTTTGTTTAATGATACCACTGGAATACGTTGATTACTAATCAGCGGTTATTAGATATTAAACGCATGGTTATATTGACACTTATTAACTGTGCAGAAAATTATGATGTTTGTTTACCAATTTTACATACATATTTGTTAGTTGGTAGCATCATGTATGTTAACCTTAATTAAAACACTTTAAGAAAGTTAAATAATTGTTTTTGAAGTCAAATTTAAATTTTCAAATTTTATGCAAATAATGCTAAATTTCCCAAAGTCAGCACCATTGGTATCAAGTAAAAAATCAGAAATAAAACCATGGGCAGTCTGAACCTTCAGAGGATGCAGGCACCTAAAACTTGAATTGTGGTAATGGTAACAAAGAAGCATAATATTCTTAATGTCATGTAAATGTTATATAAACCA
This sequence comes from Melanodrymia brightae, assembly GCA_032273805.1. Lineage (NCBI taxonomy): Eukaryota > Metazoa > Mollusca > Gastropoda > Neomphalida > Peltospiridae > Melanodrymia > Melanodrymia brightae. Next base: position 12,704 of record JAUTCZ010129642.1, read on the forward strand.
CCTCTATTTTATATGGTCTCTGCTGCCTATCAAAGACACCCCATTGTGTACAGTCAGAGTTGATCATCAAAGGCCCTCTGTTCAGTATGGTCAACCACGATTCATTTTATAGTCTCAAATTAATATATAATTCAAAGGCAGGAACGGAAATTTTATTTTTACCTTCGTCACAAAAGATTTAAACACTGCACAGTTAAAAAAAAATATCAACTTGCACTGAAGGCTCAAGGTTTCTATTTTTAAAGCTAAATACATTTACACTAAAAAAATTCAAGCCCTGAATTCAATTTAGTTTATTTGGTTGTTTGCGTTAGCCACCCGTAACACGAAGAGTGACATTGTAGAATGACGCATACATATACATTAATTTATAATAATAATAATGATAATAATAATAATAACATATGTACTAGAAAAACATCTTAACAATGACACGCTAATTTAACGAGCAGATTTTGTTGGTTGCACATGAATCCGGTTTATACAGTCGGTTCGCTGTACATGAATTGTTCACTGTACGTGAATTACAGTAAAGTACTTCTCTCGATAAGCTAGCAAGTCGGTGGGTGCTCCAGTCACTTATGAACGCATCTGACGTATTCCATTGTGATTATTGATACTTTGATCTTGTAGAGATAAATCAAATTGGCGTTAGAACAGGTTCATGGCAGGCTAAATTTAGACGTTAAGTGTTATGTGTATGTTAAGGCCTTTGTGAGTTCCCCACCCGATAACAATAATTTTCAAGAAATAGTTTCGGGTATCCATTTGTGGATACACAATTTGAGAGTCAAACCTGCTTGAGCGGCCACCTGTATTAAGCAGCCACCTGTCTTAAAGGGTCGCCATAATATTGTACCAAATCATCAATTTTAGTACAATATGACCTGTATTAAGCAGCCACCTGTCTTAAGAGGCCACTTTTATTTACTCCCTTAGGTAGCTGCTTAAGACAGGTTTGACTGTACTCTTAAGTTAAGGCTTTGATTTAGGAGTTTAAAAGGGCTGCTCCCTTGTTTTAGGGGATAATTATAATGTCTGGTCATGTGTGTCCTTTCCCCTTCACCACACCCAATCTTCTACACATACTTTACAACTATAATATTACGGTGCACTAGTTCACTACTCCGTCTCAAGAAGCATCGGTGTAAATAAAGAAATCTATTTAAACTGTTAATCAGCAGTTATTGGATGTCAAATGGGAAGCGGGACGTAGTCTAGAGGTAGAATGTCTGCCTGTGGCGGAATAGGTCATGGGATCGATCCTCCACAGCGCAGATTAATTTACGGGCTATTTTCCGTTCCAGCCGGTGAAACACGACCAATAACCGCTGTTTCTAGTTGCGTCGTTAAATAAAACAAACTTTACTTGGATGTCAAAAGCACGGTTATATTGACACTTGGTCTTGTGCTTACCTACTCCTACTCCTATTATGTAAACTCTCATGTCCCACGTTATACAAATACCTCCACAAAATACTGAGATGAACATTTCTAACGTGAATCTATTGTCTACAGGTGCAACAGAGCAGAAATATTTGGCACCGATATCGGTTATTGAGGGTCTGTAAACTGCACAACATCTAAATATATTCTGCAATTCTTTTATACAGTATTATATTGTTATTAATTTTGTTTCTCCTTTATATTTTGCAGCGCCACTGATAGCACCTCATGCATCGCCATCTTCTCTGCCTCATAACTACAACAAGTAGATCCGCAGCACATTACATACCACCGGTATTACACGTCATATACCACCGGTATTACAGATACAGGAAAAGTTAACTGCAGGACGTGTCATACCACTAGTATTAAACAGGCAGGACAAGTGAACCACATCTTGAATACTACCCAGCCCACGGATTATTCTTGGATTATACAAAGTATTACAATATCTCGGTTTTACCATTGACAATTCATAAATTGTGTGCTTTATTTCTGAGGATTTCAGTCTACAGCGACTTTTCTTTCTGTTCGACAGTTGGAGTTGTATAAATTGTGGATTGCATAAATACAAGATCCTGGATTATGTGATTTATTGTGTTGGCATCAGATTTGAAGGATTTGTGATGTAACATATTCCAATGCCAGTTTGGATACAGTTCAATAAATAAAATCATGTGGAATTGATTAATACAAGTTTTCCTTGACATGAAGATTTTATACTTTTAATACATTTTACATTCATGGCTGGATCATTGATCAAACATGTGAGAGAGATAGAGACTCATAATCCTTAAATATTATTTACAATGGCAGCAAAATGAGAAGCATAAACTTTGTTACCTCCCCAATAAGAGAGAGCATAAACTTTGTTACCTCCCTATAAGAGAGAGCATAAACTTTGTTACCTCCCCTATTAGAGGTATCCTGGACTGTCATTGGTTCCAACCAATCGGTTCTAACCAATCGGTGATTCACATCTTCATTTTCATCAGGGCAAAATGACATCATCTGTCTGTGACACTCTTGCATTACAAACTTACTGGTGGAGAGCGTAAACTTTGATTGTGTCTTTTAAAACGTTAGCAGTGACCGTTTTGAACATATTTAGTGCATAACTGCTATCAGGTATAGAATATTATACTGGTGTTACAATTATACTGTTTACGATACTCGTTTCAAATTCCAGTACATGTATAATACTACAATTTTATGCACGCTTGTCGTAAATATAGTACACATTATTACAGTTTCTAGATCACTCATAAAATATTATAAATATAAAAATCTATAGCTGTACTAACAAAGACATATTATGCTATAAAAAGGTGTACTGGGGACATTACTGTTGTATGTGTACTATCCTTATCTGTGATTAAGCTTTCTTTTTTTTTTCTGCTGATAACATACACATTTGGCAGCAGTGATCATAATTCAACAGACACGTTGAAGTGTTTGTGTATGTAAATAATAAATAATAATAATATGTATATTGAAAGAAATTGTGTGGTCTGTATTTGGTGCAAATATTATATTAAATTTGAATAAGCATGACATTTTGTAATCAGTACAATGTCGCTGTGCTTTTTAGATTCTGTAGGTAGTCTCTGGGAAAGTAGTACATTTACAATAGACTGGAGCCCAGGATTGTCTGCCAGCATAAACAGGATTTCATAATACCGTAATCGACGTAATAAGCACCCTGCTCCAACAAGCTCTGTCCTATGTGGTTGGAAAATAATCTCTTAATAGCACCACCAGAAAAGAAAATGTTTACATTCTTTTGACCGAAGAATTCATGTTGAATATGCTGTTATAAGTCAAGCAGATTCAGAACAATGAATTTTGCAGCATATTTCAGAACCGCCTGTTACTTTGGTAACTGGTGATAACCTCACATAATTATATATCAAACCACCATGTTTTAAAAAGAATTAAAATATTTGTTTAAACATGAGGCAAATGGCCAACAATAATCCACATCAATCTCAATGTCTGGTTCCTTTCTTGTTTTCAAAATGTCTCCTATTTCTGGATGCAAAATCCTAGTGATAAATGTAAAATCCTTGTATAAACTGAAAGTTTAAATGTCCTTGATTGCATGCATGCAGTCTGTAATAAATGCACCCCCAACCCCTTTTTGAATTGTTTAAGCATGGAGGCACTTACTACGTCGATTACTCTAGTGGAGAATTTTCATAATTTACCCATGTCGTATTATCGATGACCATTTATCAAGCTGTGTTTGTTTCAGCTTTAATACTGTGTCATCAAAGATATTTTCTGTAGTTTATATTTTATTTTTTGGGGTATGTTCAGACAACAATTAATTCTGTTAAAAAAACATTGAAAGGATAATTAGAATTTCATTTTTAAAAAGGGTGAAAAAGAAAAAAAATGTCAGACTGAGACTCTATAATTATATATAAAACATGTCAGTCTTCTTTTAAAAGTAAAATATATATTTCACAACATACAGGGAAAAAAATATTGCAAAAAAGAGGTTGAGAATATAAACACTGACAGTCTGAATAAATTTATTTTCTTAAGAAAAAAGTCTCTTGCATTAAGCCATTACTGAGCAAAGCTTCGAACAGCTTTAACAGCTTTATTACCATGGCGTGGGTGGGGTGGGGGGAGGAGGTTGATGGGGGGGGGGGGGGGTCAATAATTCTCCAGCCATCCAGGCAGAGAAAGAAAGATAAGATGGTTGTGATTCCAATCTAGTTGCAGTACTTGAGGGGTAAAAAAACAACCCTTACATTAGTCTGTCTGTGCCAATTTTGTGTGGAATGTTCACCAGCTAATAAGAGGTATATAGCTGCCTAAAGTGTTGTTGTCAGTCAGCTTGAGAGAATGTGTTTGTGATTGCTGGTTCGTATGCACTTAAGCTCAAACCACCTTTCTTTTCTTTTTTCAAAAATTTTTCCTTTCAAATTATGTGTATCCATAAAGGGTTATGGTGAACAGTAATCTAATACTCATTTATTGAAACAGATTTTCAAAAAAATAAAATTTATTTGTTGGTTTATAATTTAGTGCATAAAATTAAATTCCAAAGTGTTTTGCAATCCTTTATTGAGACAGATTTTCAAAAAAAATTAATTTATTTGTAGGTTTATAATTGACAGTGCATAAAATTTAATTCCAAAGTGTTTCGCAATCCGAACAAAGTTCATTCATGTATAATCAATCAATCGCAAGTTTGCACACTGGGCCTGGATATTGAAGATAATGATTTTAAAGCAAATATTTTCCTAATACAACCAGGCAAAACAATATTTGACATTGGTTTTATTTTAAATTCACTTCACAAATAATTGAAATTGTTACCACAGAGCATCAGGATATTTCTGGAAAATCCAGAAAGTCTGTTGCCCTGGCTGTTAAACATCAAATAAGCCAGTGTTTGAGGATGGACTGTCTGGCTGAGGGAAATGGCAGAAGTAATTTGTGCAGGCTGTTCTCTAAGCTAAGACCAAGGGTCAACACAAAGCATGTGTATGGCTTGCAGAAGTTCACCCATACAAATGCAAATGGTTCTAAATTGGTGGCAGTCAGCGGTCAATGTGCCTGACATAACAAGACCTTTTGGCAATTGAAGCTTCGATTCATTCAGTCGGTTGGCATTCTCTGATAATTAATGCAGTCATCCTGCTAAAGATAATCATATCTAATTACAGTTTTCCTGTAATTTTAACTATTATGAAGATTAGACCAACAAAAGGAGATCTTTGTTTAGTTTCTAACCTGCACTAGTTTGTGCGCGAGGCCTAAAGGGTGTGTTTTATTTAAATTAGAATTATAAGAAGAAAATGTTTTGTGTCTTATTGTTTGTGGAGTGGTGGCCTGGGGATGTTAATTTTTTGCAAGTAAAACAACTTTGTTAGCATTTTTGAGAAAACCCCAACTATTTCCAAATAAATAATAATTTCTATCCTACCTCTGTTTTATACGATAAACCCATAAATAAACAAATTCTTTTTGTTTGACCTTAAATAAAAAAAAGTATTTTATTGAAGTTCATTTAGGTTGTGTTTTTAACGCACTCTTGGATAGTGTCAGCTAGACAAGAGGTATGTGTAATTGTGTTTGAGGTGTAAATATTGAGTGGGCTGTGTGAATGGTCTGAAAGTGGCTGCCAGTGCACAATAATACCAGGCTTGTATACAAGTGACTGCAAAGTAAATGTGTCTTGTTTACTCAGAGAATTGTTCGTTCAGTCATACATTTGCCTGGTTTCTGGGCTTGCCACTATATTTTGCTTGAGTTCAAGTTTGTATATTAAATAAACAAAATATATCCAAAATATGATTGACTGAGTTTGTCTTTTGTGGGTTTTTATTGAATTTTGTAACGTAAAGGTGGTAATCGATACTCGAGCACAAATGGAAATATTGGTTTCTGTTTCAAACATGAATAAATGATGTTAAAATAATTTAATTTTATTGATGTTCATGGCAGATGGTTAACATAGCATGAGGTTGAAGGATTGAACCCCATCAATAGAACCATTGCCTTTTTTCCATTTCCAAATTGAGCTCTTTATATCATACTTCACAAACTAATCTGTTTGAAAGAGCATAATTAAAAAGGATCTCAAAAGAATAACCTATGTGGTATTTTGCAGATTTTTATTGAATTGTAAAAACTGAAAATGCATGTTAAGGATTGAAAAAGAGTAACATATGTGGCACAACTGGTATAACAAACCATGGTGTGTGCTATCCTGTCTGTAGAAAAAAAGATCCCTTGATACACATTAAATAGGAGTAGCTGCTGTTCCCATACTAATTCTGACATGAACAGATAGTCGAGTCATCTGGGTTGCACACCCAGGATGTATATATCGATCCTCCTCATGTGGACCTGTTGGGTTATTTCCTGTTCCAACCAGTGATCCACACCTGATCTATCAAAGGCTGTGGGGTGTGCTATCCTGTCTGGAAAAGTCCACATAAAATATACCTTGCTGTTATTCAAAGAAGAGTAGCCTATGTGGCAGAATCAGGTTTACTTTGTGACTAAGTATCAATATAACCATGCGTTTGACATCCAATAACCGCTGATTAATAATCAATGTGTTCCAGTTTTATGTTTGTAAATAGTTATGACTAACTGATTGATAAAGCACCTGTAGCATGTTTTTCTGTAATACATGTGTCTAAATTTATTATCATATATTTGACATGTAACAGGATGACAAATTAATCTGTTCTCCAGTGGTTTCCACGACATTCATTACACAAATAAACTTTTATCTTTCTTCTTTGAAAGTTAAATTCCACCGGAGCCGCGCGGACCCACTGGAACGCTTTGTATACACTTCGGCTAGGATACAGATTTTATTCATTGTTCACATTATCTCAGTTTGTTCCTGCCACTATTCACAAACCCGTGTCACGTAGGAATTTACTCCTGTTCTGTGAGCTAATATACTAACTCATTATGACAGTTTGGACTCGGAATGGCATAATATCTTTGTACTGGGAGGCCAATGTCGGCAGACTCGACTAGTTCGTGCAGGTTGTGCGAGTGCCATATGCGCTACTTTTGTTTGTCACGATACAGATAATAATAACGGTGTGTGATTCTGCCATTGAAGGTTTTTTGACATGCTATCCAATGCTAATGAAACATGAAAGTAAAAATATAAAAATGTTTTGTCGGTTTAACGATAAAGATAAAGTTTGTTTAATGGCACAAACGGTTATTGGATGTAAAACGCACGGTTATATTGATACTTGGTCATAGAGGAAACATGCTTTCGCCACATATGCTATTGTCAAATACAGCAATGGATCTTTTATGTGCACTTTACCTCATACATGATAGCACAGATCACGGCCTTTGATGGACCAGTCATCTACCAGTATCACGCTAATCGTTCCAGGAGACAATTATTTTTAATATATTTTGGAAACACTTTTAGTCAGATATTTACGTTTACGTCCACAACAGTATTAGTCATAAATATTTTGTGAAATTGGCCAGAGAAGAAAGGCTATAGATCTATTGTCAATTGGATCAAGAATAATTATATAATAAAATGTGTGTTGCTACAGCAACAACAGCACCACTTTAAGAGACTAATAGTTAAAAATGAAATTCAACTCTAGTAGTTGATTCCACCATTACACAATTTGTATGGTTTTGTTGGGTTTTCAATAATATTTATTTTTATCCTATGAAACGTTGTAACCGGTGTGAAAGAAAAGAATAAGAAGACGAAGAAGAAAAAGAAGAAGAAAAAGAGGAACAAGAAGAAGAAGAAGAAGAAGATCAGTAATATCCAGTTTCATTGAACAGACCATTTGTTTCATTCCGTAAAGTTCCATTTTAATATTTGACCCATTTTATTACGATATTTCTGTGGTTGTATTCCCACCGGACTTGCATTTCTTTGACACCAGGTTGCTCTTAATGGAAACCCGATGTCCAATACAGAAGAAAAAACACAACACGCTGTGATTGTGAATATTACACAGGCTGTGTGAGTTACTATGGACGCCGCATGCACTGTGCCGCGTGACATATCGGTATCGATTGCAGTGCGACTGAAAGAAACCTCGTGACATGCAATCAAGTTCTGATGTTGAGTGGAATGGTGAATAGAGTCTGATAATGAAACATTTTACTGTATGGATGCTGTTTGTGATATGGTTTCACTTAATAGTAACAGTTAATTTGTCTTTTATCCCATAATATTATGAAACACATTTTGCTAATAATAAAAAAGGACACAGGCAGGCAATGTATTTGAAAATCTATGTTAGATTTCATATCACAAAGAAGATCTAAAAAAAGATACGGTTTATTTGTTCAACGACAACCACTGGAACATATTGTTTATTAATCAACAGTTATTGGATGTCAAACGCACTATTATATCGACACTTGGTCACAGGTGAAACCCGCTGCTGCTATATATGCTACTCTTGTTCGAATAACAGCAAGGAATCTTTTATGTGCACTTTCCCACAGACAGAATAACACACACCACGGCCTTTGATATACTAAGTCGTGGATCACTGCATGGTTGCTATGGTAAAATCTACTAACAGTAGTGTACAGGGCTATGTTATAATACACACAAACAATATATACAGTCGAGGATGGGGGATGATGTTGCTGGTGGGCGAGGTGGGGTTGGGAATGGGGGTACCTGAAGAGGTAGGTGTGCATGTATGTGCTATAATCACCCGGATGAGCTCGGAGTTCGCGTTTGCATAATGCATGCATACTAATTACTTTGAAAATTGCTGTCCTCAATGTCCGTCACGGATTGTCGAGGTTTATTTCACATTTATTCACCTTGCTTGTCATGCATGTGGGTCCATCTTTAAGCAAGATTTGTGAAAAACATGTATGCGCATACATTATTATAGAGATCAAAGAAACACGAATCCTTCATTGTATATATTAAGTGGCATGTTTTTGTCAGACATAAAATAATAGGTTGTTTATATTATGTATACAATATTGTTTAAAGTCAAACGTCTTTAGGCCAGGTCAAGATGTTTAACGTCTATAGATACGTTCAGAACAAGCTACATGTATTAATATTATAGCAGACGTCTCGAACTGCATTATCTCGAACTCTGTAATCTCGAATACTGTGGATATTTCGAAGTAGATGTGCTAATATACTGGTTGTATTTTATAATTGACGATGGTGGATATCTCGTCTCTTTACCATTCCTCAAACATCCCGAATAAAGTCATTAGAGATACGTGTTTATGTATAATAGTATGCGCGCGCACCTGCGTGCGTGTGTATGTGTGTATGTATCTGTATGTGTTTGTTTATATTTATATACATGTGTATTTATAAATTGTACATAATACACTTTTATAAGGAACGTACACTTTTATAAGGAACGAATTAGGGCCCAGACATTGCACACGCTTATATATATGTTCTGGTAACAAAAAGACGAGGAGAGAAAACAGAAGAAAAAGGATATCCAGAGATGTGTGTTAGCCAATAAGGCGTGTACATGTATGGATATAACCTAGAAGGAGATCAGATTTCAAAGCTTCTCCGTTAGCGTTTTATTATATAACAAGAGAAGAAAATATAAAGAGGAGAAAAAAAAATATAAGAAAAAGGATATGCAGAGATGTATGTTAGCCAATAAGACGTGGACATGCATAGATATAATATATATACCTCTAGAAGGAGATAAGATTTCAAAGCGCCTCGGTTAACATAATTTATTATATAGTCTTTTAACAAAACCAATTTATATACTCATTGTCAACTGTTGATGTCTTTGACTTGCAAAGTGCATGCACATTTCTGTGTGTGTTGCGCGATATCTAAGCAACTGTACATTGTCCTTGTAGCCACATGCTGATAAAAAAGTGGGCGTATTAACCTGCTGCGCGTTATATGGAAATGTACACGCGATGTTCTTTTAGGTCCATGGTTTCAATGGGATTCCTTTGTTCGACAAGTCAGTACGCTGGAGAAATACAGTCCCGCCAGGAGATGTTCATGAAATATTGATAATCGTGTCTATTACAGCTATCTTATATGGACCTACCACACAGAGATTTTAATACCACCGCGATCTTCGTGTTGGTGGTTAGGTGCAAATCAAATCTCCAAAGGATTTACTCAACTGACATGCCAGGGTACGCCATGTTTAATGGGTGCCATTAGGTGTGAAATAAACGCCGTGGTAAATGCAATTAGCACGTTTAGCCACGACAGAAACAGATTTGTATATTAAATGGTATTTATTGTAAAAAAAGATAAATGTTAATGGTGTTTTAAAAACGTTTTTCAGATTGAATAATACCACAGGCGGGGTCGAATTTTGCGCATTACAAAGTGCAAACCATGAGTTTAAACATGGACAGCCAATTAGGCTACATTGTAATCATGTCTATTTTTGCCAAAATAAAACATACATTTTATATGCATACATAAATAAGTAAACATACTGTAGCATAGTGTGCACATTGCGGGGAATGGCAAGTATCAAAGGAATAACATAAAAATAAATAAATATATAAATAAATGAATGATGCATTATAGTTAGCTATAACTTATGTACGTGCTTATATCCAATATAGGTACAAGCATGTCTGTCGTGGTTAAGGATCTAAGCTGCCTCGACTGCCTGTCCA
>JAUTCZ010129643.1:0-13992 GCA_032273805.1 Melanodrymia brightae
ACATTGCTGTTGTACAGTTTGACCTTCGTACGTAAGCTGTATTGACTTGACTTCCAGATGGATTGAAGTCTTGTAAAGGTGCTGCGAGCTTTGCTGAGCCGTGCTTTGATGTCCTTTTGGGCCGCATTGTCGTCGCTGATGAGACTTCCCAAGTATGTGAAATTTTTCACATACTCAAGAGGGGCGCCATCTACCATGATCGGTGCACTTGGCGTGGTGTTGAGGCACATCACTTGAGTTTTGGTGGAGTTGATGTTCAGACCTGTCTGTTTAGCATAGCTGTTCAGTCTGTTGGTCTTCTCTTGCAGATGGACAAGTTTTGAGGATAGAACAGCAAGGTCGTCGGCAAAATCAAGGTCTTCCAAGTGGGAGAATAGGGTCCACTGAATGCCTCTCGGATGATCTGATGTGGTCTTTCTCATGATCCAGTCAATGGCGATGAGGAAGAGGATTGGTGAGATGATACAACCCTGTCGTACACCAGACTCAACTGGAAACCATTCTGACAGCCTACCGTCCAGGATGACACTGCATTGGTATTGGTGGTAGAACAATCCTATGATTGTGACCATCTTTGGAGGGATTCCGTAAGATAGCAGGATCTTCCATAGGGTGTCACGGTGCAGGCTGTCGAAGGCTTTCTTGAAGTCGATGTAGTTGATGTACAGAGGGCTGTTCCATTCCAGGCACTGTTCTATGATGTTTCTCAGTGTAAAGATCTGATCTATGCATCCCTTTCCTTTTCTGAATCCTGCCTGCTCTTGTCTTAGCTTGGTGTCAATTGCTCCATTGATTCTGTTCAGCAGAACTCTGCAGAAGACCTTAGATGGTATGGACAGAAGTGTGATGCCACGCCAGTTATCACAGTTTTGGAGGTTTCCTTTCTTGGGGAGCTTTACAATTAGTCCTCTGGACCAGTCTTCAGGAATGGTGTCATTTTCCCAGATGGTTCTAAACAGATCTGGGAGAGCCTTTGTTGAAGTATCTAGGTCAGCCTTTAGCATCGCAGCATGGATTAATCATCCTGTCATTGGATATTAATGAATTCCATTATACTATTATTGTGCCAACTGTATTTATTTATCTTTGCAAACAAATGATGTAAAACAATGCTCACGTACTTTATATTATTATGTGATTTCTTGTTAACTAAACCATCTTGTGGGTATAAATATTTAGTATTCATTATCCTGTTATGACATTCTGAATAGCCGGAGAGAAAATAGATCCTCTTCTGTTCTCTTTTGATGGGACAAGTTTATTAGTCTACCCATGAACATAATGACAATAAAGTAAGGATTACAACATATAATACATTTGACAGGTTTATTGTATAAACGCGGCTCACTAAAACAGCAATGGAGCATATGATCCATCATGGCGCCCACTGAGGTATGCTTTTATAAGGAGAAAAAATGCAGGATCGATATTTACAAAGGACGGATAAATGGCAGTAATGCCTTAATGTGTCCACAAACAGTAGAACGATCCTTAAAGTCGTATATCATTACGCGAGCGATACATTAATGACCAGCGATTTTGTTCTTGGAGCAGATGCAATCCGATTTGAAACCAGATGTGAAAATCTCAATGAATAACAGACTAGGCATTGAATGATAGCATGATTTGTATCAGAATTTATAGAAATCAAAATGACAAAACAAGTCTTCTGTTTAAAACCTCTACATGGCCCAAGTAAAATCCGACCACCGGTTGGACAACACCACATTGTTTGCCCGCTTCATCTAAGCGATAAAAAATAAAGCATTCCATCAGTTATCATGAGCAGTGACAATGATGCCTCATATCGGATGATGTCGTGAAATAGACTGAAGAAAAGATAAAATTAGCCAAATCCATGGGATATAGTTGTACTCGAAGTAACTCCGATAACTATACTTATTTAATAGTGTTATTACCATCGTAGGTTTCTTTAATAACGAATTCAGCACACACAAAAATGCCCTTTATCCATATATACGTACCTGCCCTTGCGTTTGTTTATAATTGCCTTACACTTTTTAATATACACCTCTGCTATAGCGGTTCCTGATAGATTTTCCAGCCGGCTAGACTAAGAAAATGAAAGAAGCTGCTAATATCACCTACAAAAACAACACAATCGCTTGAAACATTTGCGATTACGTAAGTGGAACCTACCAACGCCTTTTCTCCTCTGCTAAATATATACCTGCAGCACCTGGCCGTGCTGTAACTACAATATCAAATCATCAATGAACACGCCAATAAATAGTTAACGAACTGGGATATGTGGCTGTAGGGCACAGGTGATTACATAAATAATATATAATGCTCTCATTTTGTCCTAATCAACACTGGTCATGACATCATTAGCACAGTGACCTATTTGAGTCAAATTGCGCACGTTAAATAAGTAGTCAATATCTCTAAAGGATTTCGTTTTCTTTTGTTCTTCAATTTTTTTCTCCTTTGGATAACATGCAATGTAAATAATGTAAATCGCATATAATTATTATTATTATGCTATCTGAGTTCCTGGTAGGACTTACAGTAGGCAAGGTAATTAATTAACATGCACACGTACTTGACTACGTCATTGTTTGGACTGAGATTCAGCTCATTTCCCAAGTTCCAAGGATCGAACCTGAGTAGACCCGTTGAGTTATTTCCCGCTGCAACCAGTGATCCATTAGTGGTACATGTATATAAAAGCCCGCAGTGTTTTGCTATCCCGTCTGGGAAATTGCACATAAAAGACCCGTTGTTGTTATGCGGTAACGAGCATGTCATGAACGCAAGGGCTTGCCTAGTATAGGCCAGAACTCATGCCTACGACAGGCGTCTGTTATAACAGCTTGCTCTGAATGTGGACGTTAAACATATTGACCTGGCCTATGCGTTAACAGTTGTGGCAGCGGATTTGCTCCGAGACCATGTGTCGACTATGCGGCGCGTTTGACTTCCAATAGCCACCGATTGTTAATCATTGTGCTCCAGTGGTTCCTTTAAACAAACTATTTTTTTTACATTTACAAAAATGACTACACAAAATACTCTACATATCCGAAATGAGCAATAAAGGGTTTCATTTTATTAATTTTATATTACAGATGTATTTTATATTTGGTTGAAGAGTTGCTTATAGCAGATCCACCCATATGTTATGTTAATATTGTGGCATATATCTTCACTTGGGTAATATATACTGGAGTGATTTAAACTTCATTAATGTGATTTATGGAGACCATGGATACTTTAGCATTCATGGTTATTTGATTGCATGATGAGATCATTTGCATAAATCCAATATAGCCTCCATATAAAGAGCATTTTATTGTTATGATTCACTCACATGAACGAAATGAGTCTCAACGGTTTTGTTCAGCTTTTACATTTGAACAGACTCCGAAAGAAGTACAGACTGTATTTGGCGGTATCATCTATCTCAATTGTTGATGTATGACATCTGTTTTGCAGATAGTTTACAAACAATAGGAAACACAATTATTGAATTTGCTTGTATGATTTCAGTCTGTGATTATGGTATGTTCCCATATTATACTATATCGAGGATTATTGTGTGTGTAAAATGTGCGTACCTACAGACGATGATCGAACTGCCAAAATACATTCGTTATAAACCAGACATTGGGCGCTATGGCAGCTATTGGGTTGGTCTCTACTCGAATCCAATTATTGAGCACGTACTGTTCAATGCAAGGCAAATATATGACAGAACAGAACAGAACAGAACTTTATTACACAGTGCCTTTGGATATCGCCTACCAATTATGCAATTTATAATAACTGAAAACATTATCAAAAAACAAATAGCGTCCATAAAACATAGGGTTCGAGTTCAGTTAATTATCTGCCCAATCAAGACGGTTACGTCGCTGTTAATATATTGTTAGTAGGTACGGTATACAGTGATTGCATAACAAAATTAATCTCCATTAAATAGTACTATTCGTGACACAAAAATCAATTCTCTATACAGTCTCACCCGAAATTAGCACTAGTTGAAAAATTGAAATTTAAACATGTTCAAAAACCAAATGCTCATTTGAAAAAATCTGCAATGTCCGTCAGTCATAAATCACGGTATTCAGTTGCTAAGTTTGTCATTGTTATCAAAATGATGAAAATAAATTAATTATGTCAAAATTATGATATGGAGAATATTAACTGCGTTTGTAGGAAAAAGTCCATATTAAGCTACTGAAACAATAATATTATGTATGACCAGAAACAAAAAGCGATATTGATCTGCTATTAGAGCAACGGAATTTGTAAGTAAATGTTAATTTAATAATTTGAAGGGCACTATAAGTTGGAAACATGTTACAATAGCATTTGGTGCAGTGGTATTTGACTTAAAATCAGGAATGTCCCTTTAATATAATTAGTGTACTCATCCGTGGACTATATTTATATATTTATCAGTGGCAGGAGTCAAGAGATGGGTGCGCAATACTAACTGTCGATGGTTTCCTCTTTCCTCTACGGTTCAGTCCCCTGGTGTGAATTCGGAGTGGTTTGGTTCCACGCCATAACGCCGAAGCCGCATTCACCTCCGCGGATAGTAATGGACGTCACGTCCAACCCTTCAAGGCCGGTGTAATAGGAATTGAAGTCCGTAGGAATATAGGTCCGACACAATGTAAAATGGTATAGGACCTAAATACCTAGGAATCCTAGTCCAAACCAGACTTTTACAAAATACATAGTTTTATTCCGCTTTTTCTTACATTAACTGTAGGACTTGTAGGTAATATCTTGTTTTATTGATCAGGCTTTTTGTTTCATTCCGTAAAGATTTATTTTATTATTTGATCCATTTTGTTATGCTCTAACCGGACTTGCATTCCGGCCGGCCTTGCGTTCCTTTTACACCGGACTTCTTGTGAAGCGCATCATGCCATGAAAGTGGGGAATTCACCAAAGTACGTCATCGATGGCAGATGACGGCCAAATAGCAATCTCGAAACACGTCCCAGACACCTTACGTCAAGCACGCAAATGTCATCTTCGTAAAAAAATGATCCATTTATTTAACCACACAAACCTTAGTAATAAACGTCCAAGTGAATAAGCAACATGTCTGTTGTGTGATTGTGTGCCGCACGATTACCATTGATCTGTCCTACACCCTGGGGGATGCACTAATGGAGTACGAGAGAGTTTCGCGTGTTGTAAGCACACGATAAGGCCACCGTGAACCTCTCTGGTTCTGTCATTAGAAAGGGGATAACATGCCTTAAATCGGCGCTGGCTGTGTCACGACATGGGTGCGCAATGCCAATGCAACTAGAATAAAAGTAAGGTAGGAATACAATCCTAGTACTAACACACGGTGAAACAATACGGAATGAAACAAATAGCTTCGTGTTTAAAAATGGGCATTTCCTTCAAGCCAAAACTATGGGATTGATGCAAGTCTGGTCAGGACCAATAGTCCTAAGTGTATATGCCGGATAACTTTTATATATGCATGAGTCTGCATCTTGTATCCTGCGGACTAATTCTTATATTGTCTTTACACTGGCAAATAACTGTTGGCGGCTTGTCTGTTCTTCAGTTCAGTATCCGAATGTAATTCATTTGGTTCCACACCAGCATGCTGGAGTCACGTTAACTTCCACAGACAGTAATGATGTCACGCCCAGCCTCCAAGGCAGTTACCTCATTTCGAGAGAGTGACTCTAAATGAGTTGAAGCCTAACGAAGTGATGCATTTACTATCGCAGCACCCACAGAAATAATACCATTCATGGCAGAACACAGCCAAATAGCCATGTCGATCAAACCAATGCCATTTGCTAAGTAATACCCCGATCCGCCTAAAATTGCATTAACTTCAATTGCCCGAACAACAAAGATAACCGCCATCTACCTCACATTGGACAAGCGAGAAAAGGGGGCATATTAGCTTCACTCACCACATAGGAATTGAATCGATACATCAAACTATGTACAAACTAGAAAACAAATCCTGATTAGAACAGATGTGCCCTCTTCAAATCAACAGCCAGCAACAGAAATAGATCAGTATCGGTGGAATTAAAAAAAAATACTTACAAATTTCGTTACAAACACCTGAGGTTTTCCGGTTTTCAACGCTAATGTAATCAGAACCACTGGATCAAGACCCAATCGCCACCAATACATTAAAAACAGCCATTAACCTTGGACTTAGACTATTTCTTTATGAAACTTTTCTTTTAAAAATCCACTAAGAATAATTTCCAAAACCTGTTTCTAATCAACCAAATTTAAATTATAATTAGCTTTTATTTCGGACGTTTTTAATTTTTTGACATTGGATATATAGAGATATTATAATCAGTTTAAATATAATTTTTGGGAGGGAGAGAAAGAGAGAGCAGTTGGGTCTGATCAGTGCGTGCACTCATCACGCCCTTCTGATGGATGGCGGTGTTAAAACGTACCTCCAACGGTCCAACAATTGCCTGATAAGACTCAGTTTGGCAGCTGATGTGCGTGTCTGATAGTCTGGCACAGATTCTAATAAACCAAACTCCGGGCTACCTCCAAATCGATTCCCTGACCGCACTTTCAGCGATCTCTTTAAGAGTTTCTAAGAAGTTAGTTTATTCCCGTTAAATCATGTCTTAATAATTGATGAGCGTTGATTTGCGTTCGTCTAGATGGATGACACTTAAAGTTTTATTTTAAAGACAACCGTTCAGACTAGTTTACAGTAGACATGCAAACATCATACTATATATAAATCAAACGGTGTTTCAGACAGTAATATCAGACGGTTTTTTATTTTGGAATAAGAACGCTGTTAGACATTTAACATTGCCCATGACGTCTCGCATGATTATGCCCACGCGAACTTGGGCGTCGGGCATTTTGGATACATACCCAGCAGCTTCGTTTGATTGCGTGTCTGTCTGCAAAGCGACCTCGCTGGATTATCATTAGTTTCCAGAGTTGCAAGTATCACTTAAACGCTAGATCTGCAGGGTGTGAATCGATCGGGAACATCGCATTATGAAATCTTTTTCCACACATCAGTGTGTCTTAATAGCCTTTGACATTTCACTCATCACGTATTCGTTACATGACAATTCTTGATTCGTAAGTACAGTTGCCTAACCAATATCTCCGTACAAGACAGAGTCCAATCCCATGCTTCACATCCAGTATTGCTAAAAGTAAAATATTGTTTCACGGGGTTACTAGAACACATTTATTATTTAAAATAGGATAATTTCAAAACCTGATGTACTAAAACAAGTTTTAGATTATTTGATGCCAAACAGGTAATTTTAAATGGGGTAAAATACATGATTACATTTGCTGGCTTCGATTAATATATATTGTTAATAAAAGATGAAAGTTGTATTATTGCCTTCTAATATAGTAGCAGTTTCCTTGTAGAGCTACTATCTACTAAAGCGTAACAACTTGATACAAAGGGGTAACTTGACATCGTATAGATTATTTATTTGACAAGATCGACTCAAAGTATCACCATTACCCTCATTGACTTCACAGACAGGGTTACCGGGACGTAGAATAATTCATCATCTTTTGCACGCAACCTTTTACGTGTTCAATTGTGTAAAATCCACACGTTTGCCGTATACGTAGATATATAGACAGTAACATACGAGTAACTATGAATTACAGATTATCTTTTCCGAGTGAAATTAATCTTGCCAGGTCAAATAAAAGTAGGGTATTGCCGCCGACATCACCTGTGTCAATGATGAATTATAACGACACTAGTTTTTCAGGAAACGTGAGCGTACCATGTCCTGATAACCATGGCCATTTGATATTTACATATGTTCTCACTAGACCTGTTGTTGTAACCAAAACGATTAAAACATATGTACACGACAACACATGTAGTGCATTAAAAATAATCTGTATCAATGTTGCATCATATCATGAAATGACTTCTGAAAGTCTACCATAAAACATTTTAACAGCTCTTTAAATTTGACAAATGTATTGAAGAAAAAACTGTATTACCATAATGGAATGGTCTTGCTTAAAATCTGGCGACACGTTTTATATTAAGGGTCGTGCCTACCTCTAGATGCCGTTCATCCAATCTGTCCGGTGTAATGACCTCAGAATTGGTTAAATCTTCACGGATTTGAATTCAGCTTTGATCGGACAACGAACTTTAGATAGAGACACGCGCTTCCTGTCTATACACGATCTTGCAATAATTGTCAATCATTAACAAGCATCGGTGCACTAAGGCAGGAACTCATGCATCTTTTCCTCTGTCATACGGTCATTATTCTACAATGCTACATGCTGGTCATCAGATAATCTGTCACATGCAAGTACCTAATTAGAGCAACATAGTTACATACATGCTTAATTCAGGAGGTGCCACATTTGTTGGATATTGACAAACGATCAAATTTGATGGCATGTTAAGTGTTCCCCCTTAAGCAATATATCAAGACTCTGAGAACATAGTTTGACACTTTGTGCGTTTCGTTTGGCTGAAATTCTAAAACGCCCTGATTATATTGATTAAGGACGTTACAAGCTAGATTTTTCAAGTATTCAAGTATAACAACTTAAATTTAATACATTATCATGGTTTTTGTTCATTACAGCTGCAGAACGTTGTCACAGCGTACAAAACTGGCTTGAACAAAAGTAAATCTATGGTAATTTGTCCTCTTGTCAAAACAGACGCACTTCGTCAAGAGCAATCTAGACATGTTATTAAAATTGTGTTAGTGACGTCAACAGTTTGATTCGTTGCAAATATTACTAGTGCAGTGTGTATGTGTTTGCACGAGACCATGTTGATTTGAAACACAATATAATAGCATTAAAGTATGAAGCTTATAATTATACGTTAACTTGTTTCAGCTATGGTTAGTAATTTACTATTTGTTAAATATTTTAGATTGACTACCTGTCCAGGAAACAAGTTAGTGTTAGTATGGTAGAAGAGAAAACCCGCTACTCTTGATAAGTAGAAAGAGATCTTTTATATGCACTTGCCATAGACAGGACTATACATAACACGGCCTTTTTGGACACTGGTCGGTGCAAGTGGAGTATACCTACCCATTGAGCCTTGCAGAGCACTCGATCTGGGTTTGAGCCAGTACTGGGACTACAAACACCATATGCCATGAATGGGATTCGAAATCAGAACCTACCAACCTTAAGCCTCACGTAGACTGGTACTGTAGGTTTAGTCCTGAAGTAAAATGATCAAACCGTCTTGTTTGTTTGGCAGATTGTATTGAAGGACCTAGTGGGATGGGTTTTGGTGCTCGTTCCGGAGTCTGCCGAGGGTATATCAATGGTAGACTATTGTAGTTGGGAATCACCTTCCATGGATGTCGTTCTGGTGAATCATATCTGCATTCAGAAACATTGGACGCACTTATTTATCACAATAACCACACATATACTGCGGATATTAAGTGATATCCAGATTTGCCGAGAACATTGGGAAGTCCAGGACCTTTCTGCACAACAAAATATGATTGTTCGAAGATGAAAACCTGTCTGAAATTATGTCCTAGAAGATTACCTCGCGCTTGTGCAAAAACGACTGATTGCCCTAGAATAGTATCATACATGAAGTTACCGCACTGGACCGAAATCCGTGTTTCTTCATCTTGAACAAAACTGATTAGTTTTCATTGATCGTATTGTGTGTTGTATAGTTAGTGGAACCTTGCTTACTACAAGACTTCGCAATAGTGAACCTAAGTAATTAATTACTATCGTCGTATATGTTCACTTTATAAATACATGTATATTATTTCAATTCTATTGTATTGGTAGCGTGTTTAGTCTGGTGCCATTTATAAAGAGTGACGTCTGGAGTGTAATCGATAGCAATAGCAGCAAGTTTTATCACGCCAATTTTCGTTTATTTAAACGTATTATTTTCTATGTATGAAAAACGACATCCTTCTTAGATCGAGTGTTTGGAACAGTACGGGAGCGAACAAGCTTCTTTCTGTCACGCCAGTCTTGGGAGAGTGGCTGTCCTACTACAGACGGAGTAGGAAGGACTATAACAAAACCCCGTACACTCATGTTTGTAGATTATTTATATATCAGCTCTATACACATATTTTGACACCCAATAGCCGATTTATGTTTACGTGCTAGGGTGTCGTTAAACATCTATTCATTAATTTATTCCAGTCCATGAATCTGATAACTCTGATGAAACAATCTCTTCATCAGAAGAAATGCATGGCGTTAATTAATATTTGCAGAATGAAAGTAGTAATGGGTGAATAGAGAAATGGTTGTCATAAATTGGTTGACCCTATGTCATTTTGAAACAATTCAAAAGTATGGTGGATATCAAGACTAACAGAAACATCACTGGCTGAATTTGGTGGTTAACTTATATATTGTTTTTCGGAAGAAATAAAGAAGCTAAAAGGTATTTTTAACTTATTGTGAAGACATGTTATCAACCGTTACAATAGGTGAAAAATGCATTGTGAACAATAACTAATTTGATTCAAGCATCACTTACATAATTAGTGTCTTTCCTAAAATGAATGACAAGGATATAATTAAAGTAACAACAAGTGTATATTTTAAAAGCATGGACTTGATTTTACTCACACTTATATAATTAAAATATTCCCATTTAGTAACCTCAAATGTACCAGGAAGTCCAGAATTTTACATAAAACGTTTCTCATTATAGCTTAGTCTAGATCCACGGTACACAATTATATAACGACATTGTCTATCATTGTTTATCCTGCTTTTGTAGCACGGACCCAAATACTTTAATAGCATCTGTCCCACGTACTCGCCTACTGACAATTATAATATCACATACAACAAATGTATCGATACCTTTCTTCACATACTATATCAGTCTCAGGTATTCGTCCATTGACAATTATACCGCACTTAAAACAATAAGTACTACATGAATTAACTGGGGAAATGTTACCCGCTAAATTGCATTATTGTCTTTTCTTCACGAGTTAGTTGCATTATGTTATTACGTTACCCGAATAACGCTTTGCAGTTCCTTGCATGATGTTATTACGTCACCCGAATAACGCGTTGCAGTTCCTTTCATGATGTTATTACGTTACCCGAATTACGCGTTGCAGTTCCTTGCATTATGTTATTACGTTACCTGAATAACACGTTGCAGTTCCTTGCATGATGTTATTACGTTACCAGAATAACGCGTTGCAGTTCCTTGCATGATGTTATTACGTTACCCGAATTACGCGTTGCAGTTCCTTGCATGATGTTATTACGTTACCCGAATTACACGTTGCGGTTCCTTGCATGATGTTATTACGTTATCCGAATAACGCGTTGCAGTTCCTTGCACTATGTTATTACGTTACCCGAATTACGCGTTGCAGGTCCTTGCATAATGTTATTACGTTACCCGAATTACGCGTTGCAGTTCCTTGCATTATGTTATTACGTTACCCGAATTACGCGTTGCAGTTCCTTGCATAATGTTATTACGTTACCCGAATTACGCGTTGCAGTTCCTTGCATAATGTTATTACGTTACCCGAATTACGCGTTGCTAACTACCAGATGTGAATCCACAGGTGACTGAACAGAATCTGTATTGGGATCGTCGCTGTACATGATACATCCTTGAAACAAGTCTTTGCACTTGGAGGAGCGGGACGTAGAGCAGCGCTAGAGCGTCCGGCTGAAGTTCTATCGATCCTCCTCAGTGGACTGTTATTTCCCGTTCCAACCCCAGTAATTCACGACTTGTCCGTCAAAGGCCGTGATGTGTGCTATACTGTCTGTGAGAAAGTGCAGATAAAAGATCATTGTGGTTTAGCTTATTCCGGTTTGGTGATACACGTGAACATAGTTTGATTTGAAATATATTTTACTTTAAACTTTGGTACATATAGCACGAGTGTGATACACCTGACACATCTGCTATTAAGCTATTTTTATGTTGTCATTATCCGCGTTTAACTGACCATTGTCCTTTGCCTCTAAGCAATTGACGTATATTTGGGGATGAAGATATCTCCTTTACAAGACACTTAACCTTTTCTTGTTTGCTTGGCGGCAGGTGTGCAATTTCAGGAGATAAATTGAAAAATGATAATATCCTCAAGACAATCGCTCGCTGTGGCATATAATAACAGACATCTATTAGTATTACCACGCGCCAATCAAAAAATACACGTGTGATTGCAATGTATACGGTGCCTTAGGCATGGGAGTTGGTTTCAATTACTGTTTGAAGAATTGGCACTCTGTCGACCAATTTACAGCTATTATAAATACATGCGTAACACATTTTACAAATAAATATACGGTTTCCAGAACGATGACACACATACGGTTAAAACATGATATGTAATGCTTTATTATCAAACGTTTTTCCCACATTAGAAAATAACGTAAGCAAAATACACAAAATGGTGGATGCAACAAACAGCGCAGGAATTGCTGGGATATGTTCACGCCATTGATGTAATAGTTAGACCTCCCGTTATTATGCACACTCGATTGAGATATGAAAGGAAACCCCATTCAGGGAGAAATGAACAATGTTGAAGAACATTAACGAATAATTATTGTAATCTGGTTGGTTGGGTCATTTTTGGTGTGTTTCCATCAGAAAACTGTTCAAGCACACCTATCATGGGCACAACTTCTGACTTCGCCAGAGAGTTCTGTCCACGACAGGTCATTGTAATCTGTTGTGTTGGGGGTTTTTGTTTATAACTGAGGTAATACTGTTTTTCCTAAAGCTAAGGTCACACCGGCCTTAAGACGTCGTGGGTGAATTTCGGGTGATCGCGGACCATCGGGGGTGAATCGTGCATAATCGTGCGACGTTGCAGCCATCGGGGGTCCTCGCACGATGTCTTGGTGGTGTTTGGAATGTTCAAAAACCTGGCTGCGACTCCCAGGATTCTACGATTGTCTTGCGAAAAGCTGTCATCATCGTACGAACACGATTAAAGTCGCGCGATGGTCGTACGACTTCAATACGATTGTCTGCTGACATAATCGTACGAACAAGATTAAAGTCGTGCGATGGTCGTATGATGCCTTACGATGTCTTACGATCCCACGTGACATCGTACGATGTCTTTAATTAATATTCCCAGGTGAGAACATGTCAAAATGTCGTACGATTAGCCGCCAGTTTTTTAACACGACTACGCACGATTCACCCCCGATGGTCCGCGATCACCCGAAATTCACCGATCGCAGGTGGTCGTACGATGTCTTAAGGCCGGTGTGACCGTAATTAAAGACGTCGCATGATCTTGCCACGATGCTCTGTGGTGGTCGTGCGTTCAACTTGAGATTTATTTCATAGACATCGTACGACCGTTGTACGACATCACGTGGGAACGTAAGACGTCGTACGATTTCTCTACGAGTGTCTCAGATGCGTCGCAAAACCATCATTTCCAGTGTGACCACACACCTACGATTGTAATATCGTAGCCGAATCGGGGACAATCACAGAGATTTTGAATCACACCCCTCGCACGACGTCGTAGGTCGGTGTGACCAGGGCTTTATGAACACATGACAATTTATTTTGTAGCTCTGTAGTAGGAGAATACTCTAACGTTAACTGTAAAGGTTGTCTATTCAACACAATGTCTATCTATACTTCGTGCCACAACTTTTGTAGTATGTTTTTCGTAGATAACTTTAGTTTCGTTTAACGTAGAGAAAAAACGTAAACATTTTTGAAAAAAAAAAAAGAAAAGTCATATTTTTGTGTGCTAATTATATAACCTTAGGTTAACAAATAGAAATATTTTACTGCAAATATCTACGAAAAACATACTACAAATGTGACACGAAGTATAGACCCTTGACCGTCAGAGTATTCTCGAAATAGCAAATTTGTAATTGAGGAATAGTCCAATATATTTTAGGAATTAAATTCTAAATTGTTATTTTTAAGTACGCAATTGCACATTTGGAAATAAAAATGATATCCAGGTATGAAATCATGACGTTCGACATTTTTGT
>JAUTCZ010129754.1:0-13992 GCA_032273805.1 Melanodrymia brightae
GGCCTTTGTTAAACCAGTTGTGGACACTGGTCGGTATAAGTGGTATTACACTTACCCATTGAGCCTGGCGGAGCACTCACTCTGGTTTGGAGTCGGAAAGTGAAATCCACCTGCGGGATTCGAACACTGCTCCTACCAGCCTGTAGTCCGTGGCGTTAACCACTACACAACGGAGGCCGGTTCAAGGAGTGAAGTTTGAGTATAATTATTATAGACTGCGTACGTGCAACGTGTAGGTGAAACCGGTGTAATAGGAATAGAAGTCCGTAGGAATCAATCCTACGCATGGTACAAGCAGCCTGATAGTGTACATTAATGTCAATGTACCGGCCTCCGTAGCGAATCAGGCGTAAGACTGGTAGGTACTGGGTTCGAACCCCAGTACCGGTGTAATAGGAATAGAAGTCCGTAGGAATATATGTCCGACACAATGTAAAATACTATAGGACCTACATACCTAGCAATCCTAGACCAAACCAGACTGGTGTAAATCACATAGTTTTATTGCGTTTTTTTCTTAGATTAACTCTAGGATTTGTAGGTAGTATCTTGTTTTTTGGAACCGGTGTAAAAGGAACGTAAGTCCGGCCGGAATACAATGGATTAAATAATAAAATAAATCTTGACGGAATCAAATACATAGCCTGATTCATAAACTAGTTATTACCTACAAGGTCTAGGGTTAATGTAAGAAAAAGCGCAATAAAACTATGTGTTTTATTCAAGTCTGGTTTTGGCTAGGAATAGGGGCGGAATGTAGTCCAGAGGTAGAGTGTTTGCCTGTGGTGGGATGGGTCGAGGGATCGATCCTCCACAGCGCAAAACATTTTACGGGCTATTTTCCGTTTCAGGCAGTGATACACGACTGGTGTATCGAAGTCTGTGTTGTGTTCGATCCTCTATGTGGGATAATGCACATAAAAGACCCTTTGCTGTTTTTCGGTCAGAGTAGTCTATATAGCGGCGACAGAGGGTTCACTCTGAGACCATGTGTCAATATAGCCATGCGTCTGGCGTCCAATAACCGCTGATTTATAATCGATGTGTTCCAGTGGCGCCGTTAAACAAACAAACTTTCTATTTCTGGACTAGGAATTCTAGGTATGTAGGTCCTTAAGCTTTATACATTGTGTCGGACCTGTATTCCTACGGACTTCTATTCCTATTACACCAGTTGATGTGAAAGAGACACGTCGTAAATAGGATACATTCTTATCTTCAAAATAGCACATAGGTATAGAGTAGCCTCCCCTTTAAGACCGATAGAGGGCTACAAAGCGGTGCAGGTCAGGTTGCGAATTTGTACAGCGAATTACAGTATCGAGGAGCGGGAGACAAGTTTTAATTAAACACTCCTGATTAACTATGAATTATGGCAATTGGACGTTAAGCCAACTGAAGGCGAAATTGAAAAACAGAGGTGCCAGGCTATCTGGGTGGAAAATGGACTTGATTGAGCGGAAAGTTTACATAGATCTCCAATCTACACGTTCACCACGTGCTATTTTTGTGACACCGATTTGTAGTGAAAAGTTGATGCATACGTCCAATAAATACTAGTTACCTGATATAAATAGTAATATTATAATAATTTGATACGAATTTAAGCAACAGTAAAGTTATAAACACTAAAATGGTTCCCTTGCCTAACTACGTAACACTGTTAAACTGAAAGCAGACGATGGGACAGATGGCTGTTTGCTCAGGGTAGATAATTGAGGAATGTATCTCATTACAGGTTCCCATTCATAATCATCCAATATTATCTGATTTAGTGCATTCTGACATTAATTTACTATGTTCACATAAAAATCAGATATTGCCAGGAAAATAAAAATGGGTTCTTTCAAAATCTGGTTTGCTATAATTATGTAGTTTTTCTTCAAAGTAATCACTTTTAAAAATGCACAATGAAGATTTGTTTTTCCTTTGATTCCTAATAATTATTTGAAAATAACCTTTTTAGATTCAATATAATTTATTCCCGTCAGTTTAATGTAATTAAAGTTACGCTATATTGGACAAACACATTATGTTATATTCTTGTTTTAAAATATTAAGTTCCAACAAACACGTTATGTAATGTAATATTACTATAAACTCTGAATTACTTATTTACTTACAAATGTAAATGTACAAATGTTTGCAAGGTTGACCCAAATGCCGATCCCAGTAAACAGTTGGATCTATACCAAACTCTGTTAAGCTTGCTGAAATCTGAAGAAAGCTGTAGGGAACATTTCCGTGAATCAGAAGAAGAGGTATGTAGTTATAATTAAATTTTCTTTGCGTTATAGTGTTTATATTGCAATTTGATTGGTCGAACCATAAAACATATTTCTTTCATACTTTCATGTACACAAATTGTTTAAGTCGCACCCACCATGAGCTACTTTCGTTTCTTGATTACTTGTAATTTTCATAAAATGGAGGAAATAAAGAGCATCAATCTATTACCTTGGGCCGAACTATTTACTTGTGCATCATGTTACTGAGAACGCCTTCACAGATGACAGCTTGAAAATACCACTATATCAAATAACACTTGCTACATGTATAGATATACATATACATTCAAGTGGTGGTTTTTTTTCATCCTCACAAGTGAATTATTTCCCGTATCTAATCAAAAAGTGAAGATGAACAGGTCTCTTTAAATAAAAGCAAACAATACTTTTTAGCAAATTGTGTTGTCTTTTTTATTCTGTGTGCATTTGTCATCATTTGACATCATTGACATTCAAACTCCTGTTGATTACAGTGGAAGTTATAACAAAATTTATATTTATTTAAAGGTTTATACATGTATGCCTTTGACATTTAATGATTTAATCTAATTATAATAATGCCACTGCAAATGTTTAATTTTGAATCACAGTATTTTACCTTTGTGACCTCTGATGGTCCAATTCATGTCATTCATATTTTACATCTGTCTGGTCAGAGATTTATTACAATCCATCATGTGTTATATTACATGTATGTGAGACTTAAATTTAATTATAGTTTATGCACTGATTTTCTTACACATAATTATTATGCACACAATTTCTTCGTCTTTTATACTGACTGAACATTTTTCTATAGTCAATATTACTCCAGTTACCATATTAAAACAGTTATATTATATGTTCGGTCTTGTTCTTCTGAAAATTCTTTTTGGCTTTTCACCAATGCTGTTAGGTTTGTGAAATACTGATGGAGAGAACAAAGGAAGAAACGGTCTCAGAGCTGGAAATATCAGTTTATGACACAGACAGGAATGAAAAGGCTAAAAAACATCGACGAGAAGTGGTAAGTTCATTATTTAAATGTATCAGTTATAAACAATTATGATTGTATTCAGTTATGGTCTTTACAATCTGTATGACGGTTGTCTGGTAGAGTGTTTGGCTTGCAGCCCTGCTGGCCATCATATCAGACTAATATAATCACTTGTACTTGCTAACCTGTAACCACTTTCAAAGTGATACACTTGAATTAAAATATAAAGTTGGCTCTCAACAATATCCATATAGTTATTCCAGATTTGAAGTGGTTTTTTTCTAATGTTAAGAACAAACTTTTAATTGGCAAATCAATTAGTTTTATTGATTTTGTTTGAACTGCACAGATCAATGTACATGTACATTCATGTTATTGTCTTGAAATACACGTATTATGACATTACAGCCTCCTAGCAATTGAGGATGGGTAAACACGTTATTTATTGTTTGAAATTAAACTCATTAGTTGATAGCTATTTTTTCTTGGCATTTTAGTGTTTGCCTGAACTATATATTGTGCTTTTTGCTCTTCAATTTACAGGAGCGTCAAAAGGAAGAGGAAAAAATGCGTAAACAAGAAATGGAAATTGATTACTTGGCTCCGTTCTTGGCGCAGATAGGAGATCCAGAGAAAGTGTCACGCAACCAAGCATACAAGCTCAAAGAGGATTGCTTGGCTGACCTTAAACAAAGACTAATAGACAAAGCCAATCTTATACAAGCAAGATTTGAAAAGGTATATATAAAAGAAATTCCCAGTCTAACTTTTGACACAGCCTTTGAAAATGTCACTGGAGTTCCCCCATAGCTGACCATGGCCAGTAAGTTTCGTTTAACCATAGGGCAATGTGAGCACCTAAACGTTCTTGATTTGGCATAACTTGGTCCTGGTGAGGTATTCATATGATGTGTAACAAGCAATTTTACATAATATAATGATATTTTGCCACATCTATTGATGTTTATAATCGTAATAAATGTATACAATTATATAGATAAACAAGAACTGTGTTTCCTCATGTATTAACCTAGTTTACGTTTAATTTCGTACAACTCGCTTTCTTCATTGTCAAGTAAACATGCTTTTCGTGCAAAAATGGTGAGTGATTGTCCTTAATCATCATAGAGTTTGATAAATCTTTTCATGCAAGATTGCCCTTTCTTGCAGGAGACCCAAGAGTTACAGAAGAAGCAGGCATGGTACCAGCAGAACCAGGTGTCCATGCAGAAGGATGATGAAGAGGAATATCTCAACTACTGCAGTGAAGCCATGTTCAGGATTCACATCCTGGAACTCAGACTCAACAGGTTGGTATACAGTCAGAGTAGCAATCTCAACACACTTCGATCATTCTTTAATTTATCCACTTTGCTCTATTTTAATCCTATTTCCTAAAGCATTCCATTTTCATACAGATATTTTGTATTATTTACACATGCAAGCTGCATGAACTGTTACAACAATGCTTGTACTGTGTTGTATTATTTGTATTTTCAGACACAAGGAGAGTGCGCCTGAGAAATACATGATGTTGGAGAAAAGGTTGAGACATGATCCTCGGCTAGCTGATTTCTTTTAAAAGTATAATCTTCACTGATATCAACCTCTCATATTGTGTAAATTCTGAAAAATTGATGGTGACAATGTTTTTGACTGATCTAGCTCCTGTTACGTAAACGTTTGTGCACGTAGTAATGACATAAACTAAAAGAAATTGGTGTATGATAGCAAATATTCTGTGAATAGATGTAATAGCTATGATCATAAATATGTTTGAATGGGTAACATAAACTAATTTGTTGCATATTCAAAGCAATTTATAGAATTAGTTGTTTTTAACTTGTTTGTTATTTATATGAGCTGTTTGTTATTTATATGTGTGGAAAACTCACAATTTAGCACAACATAACATGACGAACAAATTGTTGACTTTAAGTGTACCAAAAGGTAATTCTCTGATATCACATTGAGTGATCTGGGGATTGGTGCCATAGTGCTTTTTAAGGCAACAGTTATTTTATACTCCATTTATTGGTATTCATTCCTCCAGTTATTATTCACAGACCTGAATTCTTGATTTTATTCAGTCGAGGTTCTGGTGTTTGCAGCTGTTGCCCAAGATGTTGATCCACATTTCATGAGTTGCCTGACTGATCCAGTGTAGACCAGTTTTAGGGTTTTGCTGTTACTACCCCACTCTGTACTGGCCAGTGTCATCATGATGGAGAGTCTGTATGGCTTTTGATATCATCTTATGGATTTGGTCTCTGCATGTGAGGTGCTTGTCCAGCTTGGTTGCTAGATAGGTTGGTGTCAGTGGGAAATCCCTTACTTCAAGGTGGAGTCTGTACATTTCTGCCTTGTTTGAGAGAGAAAACCATGTGACTATTTTGTTTGTGTTGATCTCAACTTTCCAGATTTTAGACCATTCATTGATGAGATTAGGAGTATTTTGTGCTCTTGACATCCTAACATTCAATTTCTCTGAGGAGCTCCAGGTGGTCAGAATATCTGCTCATCGTTTTGTAAACATTTATTGCGATCACTATTTGAATATATTGGTGAGCAAATGTTAGCTGATATCAATATTGAATGTTAAATGTAATTTAATTGTTAGTTTTTAATCCTTTGTAATTCTACTTTTAAATAACAGAAGAAAAAAAAGATATGGATTGTATTGTGACTTTAGTGCATCTTTACACACCTGCTTATAAGAACGTGTGTTCGTTTCCATAACTAATTTTGACAGTTTGCATATCTGTCAAGTACAAGTACTGGTATTCATCAATAAAGCATAAATGAGGAATGCAGGCATGCTTTACAAGTAAGTGTTTATTGCGGTGTAGCGTGTGCTGTCATATGGAGCATTAATATTTAGTCATCCAACTATATTTGTACATACCTGCTCTATGTAGCTACATTCTTGGATGCAGTTAGCAATTTTCAAACTCAAATTACATATATTTTGTAAATGTTAACGATATTGTACATACATATTTAAATAAGATCATATCAAGCCATTTTTAATATCAATTACATGTATATATACATGTATATATATATATATATATAAATAACATGCCAAACAGTATTTACGGTATTATTATTATTTTCAATACATTATTTAAAGTGTGTGCGTTGCTATTATGTATGTTAATGACATCTATAACCTCACAAAACTTATTAACAAACTTGCTTTTCCTTGGATTCAATATTCTGGTGTGATTATAATGTTACATTCAAAGTAAATACAAAAGGAAAAAGCAGCTTATTAAATATTTATTGACAATGGATTGTGTTGTTAGCATTGTAATGAATGAATGAATGCATGTATATCAAGATCTGGATTAATATATGCCCTACTATCAATGTCGCTGCTTGAGAATTATACTGTTCTATCGCCGAAATGGGGTCCAATGGAGTTATGGGTATCACTGGAAAGTTGCATTATTAATGCCTGGTTCACATTTGTCCCGGCGCCGTGCTATAAATGGGTGTACGATTTTACGTACGACTTTTGAGGCATAGTAGGTGGCTACGGGCTACGGCGTATGTGTTCACATTGTGTACGAGCATCTTGCGATTTCTCGTACGGGCCCTCGGGGGCAAGCCGGGGCAAAGTCGTACAGAGGCTGCGCGGAGATTGTACGGAAATCGTGCAATTTCAGTGCAGTTGCCGTGCAGCCTCCGCACGGTAATCGTGCGGCTTCCGTGCAGAGGCTGCGCAGAGGTGGTACGATTTATTTTGCCCCAATATCTACCTAAAATCTTGCGTTTTCTCAAATTTGTATAATGCCTAATTCACATTTGGCCTGCGATGGGTCTACGGAGGCAGGATGCGGCCGTGAGTTTTTCGTACGGATTCACGGGCGCCGCGGCCTCTACGATTTTGTTTAGCGAGAAGTTGACAGGTCTGCCTATAATTAATAGGTGGAACCTTTTATAGCAACATGGTTTTGTTAATATGACATTGGAACACAGTCAAGTCACTGTGCAAAAATACATAATAATAAATTCTGTATATAATTTCTGCACGTTGGTGCGTATCCTGATTTTTACTTTTAGAACAATAGTTCATTTGCAACACATTGATTGATCAGTCGGAACACTATGACACGTTGCTTCAAGGTTATGCATATAACCATGGTGTAGGATGTGGGGGGATCATTTCACCACACATTGTCCACAGACTTCAATGCCATAAGACGCCATATAGAATGCATGCATAGTCCGTGCTTGTTTGAGTTCTAAGACATTAAAATTGCATGCGCATGGTTCCTGCCTTACGTTCAATAACGCGAGCGCTCTGGGACTATGTGACTGGTACCGATCGTGTATTATCACATCACATTCATTCAATGTAGATGCAAATACCGGTGTCAAAACATTTTGTCTCACAAGCAGAACGGCCGCGCTATTGAACGCAAGACTGATGTGAAATGTTTGTATGAGTTTTTGTACTTTTTTATTTTAAGTGTTTTAAAACAAATTGAGAGAGAGAGTGACGGTGACGGTGAGAGTGTGTACATTCTGTGTTGATATTACACACGTAATAATCAAAAGCAGAACATATTCGAGTAGTGGGCTTTCTTTTTTGTGTCGAAAAGAAAACCTGACTGGACAACATGTTCTATTTAATGGAGGCATGTTTCTCTCATAAAGTTATATATGCTACATTTATTTGTGTTCGTCTCAATTTATATCCTGATTTGTCCCGAGAAAATGTGTCTTGATAAGTCAAAGTGATGACATGCTTTGTGAACTGCCGACTTGTATTAAAATCTCTACTGGAGTTATTTCTGCTCAGAGCTGCATTAATAATGACATCTTTTTTCCTGAAGATGTTTAAGAAAAGGTCACCTTTTACGTCATGCATTCAACGATGTAGCTTTTAAAAATAAATGTACAATTGATACAGATGAATTTCTAGAATGATTAAAAAACAGATTCACAAACTTATTTTCAGACGTTTATGTAAAAAAAAGATCGGATTATGTGTAATGACGAAGTGTGCATGCAAGAAAGCAAAAAACATTGAATTATTTTATTGTTGATCCTATGAGTAATGTTCCTCAACGTGGTGCAGATTACAACATAGTTATGGATTTTCTATGGGAATAACCCTGTAGGAAATCTAAACGGCAAAACATCGTCATGGCCAAATGTGTATCTCTGCACAAGGCAGAGGCGAGGGGATATTACCACAATGTCAAGATGTATTTACTCACGAATGACAGTCAAAGCAGTGATGAAACCTGGTGTTTGCCAAAGACCAGCGTATTCCAACCCAATCTACGAACAATATAGTACGATTTGGACGAACTTGTCATAACGGTTTTTGTACGACTACATGTATACATACCTAACCCTAATTGTTTTAAGAATGTAGCTACAAACTAGGAATGAATCTCACATCAAAATGTCAACTAACTAGAAAGGTATGTCGTCAATATTCGTGCACTTATTAACACATTGATCTGAAATTCAAAACGTGAAAACCAAATGCTCATCTAATTGTTTTAAAGTCTGGGCAATCACGCTTATGCAAACCCTCGTCTTGCGATAACTATTTGCTTCTTTGTAAAACTATATGTCATGTCTCCAGACTACTTGCACAACACAAAAAAATTAAATGTTGCCACGGCGCGAGCCCGTGTCAGCTGTGTATCTGATGATATAATATATTTGAAGTATTGATTATTGTATAATCTGATCGTGTTGCGAGTCACCATGACTTGGAAGAAACAATATATCCATGTTTATTAGCACTGGTCTGAGGTTAATGCGCTCGAGGCATGTCGATTTCCTGTAAGCTCAAAAAGAAGACTAGAACGGTTGTTTTCATATTTAGCTTTTGCACCTGAATTCGACGACTGTATTACGTATTGTTATAATCCTGTCTTTACGTAGGCCTACGTCGTGATTGAAGATGACACAAAGTGAGAGGCTGGAAGACGGGCTAAAACATTTGTTAACTATAAAATCTGAAACGTCTGATTGAGGGCACATGCCCTCTTTACACCCTCTTACTACGCCACTGACGTGCACATGTCATTTGATGTAGATACGTGTAGCCTACCTGACATGTAATAGCGTTACGTGTAATTTTATCTGCATGTTTGAATATTATTACATTGTATCTGGATCTAGAAAGAAACCACCTAAGAGTATGGAATTATGATTACTTGCACTCTGTCATCACTTAATGGATTTTGATGACGGTCGATTTTTGTGTTCAAACGCAAACGTTTGCAAATTCTTTTTGTTTTGTACACTTAAAGTAAAGCTAAGCACTACTTGCGATTGATTGTGGGATAAGACGACATATTTGGAAGTTAATAAACACATGGTTCGTACAATGATCTAAGTATTGATCCTCTTGGCATCTGTACATATTCGATGTCAATTAGAGATGTTAGCTGAGTTTATACACAAACATATGACACCGTAAAAGTGTTTCTATGGTTGATTTCCATCCAACATGTCTCCATTTGACAGAATTCTGTTATGAAATAAAATATGCCGATGTCATATTGAGGGTAATACTAGCATATGAAGTGGTTTTACAATCTTATACATGTAGTTGGTAGTACTGTGTCAACTAACATCAGATTATGCCATATCCTGCAACACTTTGGTGGTGCTTAGCTTTATTTGAGATGTATACTTTGAGCATTAACCCAGTGTAGTCTCACGGGCAAATTCTAATTTATTTGAATGAAACACATCTCAATGTCGTTTGCATAATTATACCACGGATATAAAATAGTAACCAGGTCTCAAATAGTACCTGGGTGAAATACAACTGGGGTTCTTGAATAAAGGACGGAGTCTGGGATACAAGTCGTGTATTATGCTTCAATGAACCGTTGTCATGCCAAAATTATGTTGGATGTTACCCTTTTCAACATTGCAAAACATAAATGTCAAATCAGATCTAATCCTAACATAATTAAAGAAAGAAAGATGGCATCTTATTTCATGGAACTAAATTCGTCACAAACAATGGCTACTTGCCAATTATTGGCTGAAATAAGTAGGTCTACTCCTGTTTGGATGCGGCATCAGTACGTGTAATATGTAGTCCCTGCCACCTTTGACATTTAAAATTGTCATGACCGGCAGTAAGAGGTATTAAGTATCTGCTAGTAATGAAAGTGGTGAAAACGCAGGGGATAAAACTCGGCCACATCTTTATTGGATTCCTAAGACCAATAAAAGCTGTCTTAAGAACCACTAATCTGTGATCTCCAGCAAACGTAAAACCAAACCATAATCAGTTTTATTCACACCCTCGCCACACTAATGAGCACTGATACTGTTTTTAGAAACATGGTGGACTAATTTTCAGGTTGACCTAAATATGCCTAAATTCTTTACTTTGAATGAATGAAGGAAGGAAGGAAGAAAGGAAGGAAGGAAGGAAGACAGAAAGGGAGGAAGAAAGAAAGGGAAAGTTGACTACAAACCAGAATGTCCCTATTAATTTTACAAATATAGGTACATGTATTTGTTCTAATTTCGAAACTTGATTCTACATTGTTGTTTTAAAACTAGAGCATTTATGGGCAGCGTTGGAATATCGAAATTACACAATCTTCTCTTCCTGCGAAATGTATATAATATTAAATTTGTTTTTTATAAGGGAAGATTGTACCTCGCGCACACATACAATTGTAATCAAATGGACAATTTAGTAGTACATTGTATAACTTGTTTTAAATAGGAACTATAGGAATAACGTTAGATGGTCATAACCAATACAGATTCGACATCCTCATGCCCGCCCCTTCCAAAAGAAACCTAGCGCTCTCTACCATCATTTTGGGTATTGTGTGTTATCAAAGGATCTCATGCAGGCACATACAGTATTTTCTGATAAGTTCTGTATAAAAAGTAAGCATTAAATAGCAAATATTAATACATTTTGTAGAAACCTGAACAAAGTAAAATACATGTAGGTTTTTCATAATCACGTTTACCACTAGAGGTGTGCGTACCGGTACACACCTTCGTAGTACCATGGGTTCGGAGCTGTTATGTCGTAACCTCGTTTCAAATGAAGGTTTTGCTCAAGGCGGCAATTACCGGTGAAATTGCTTAGATTGTCTAATAAAGCAATTCGCAATGGTGATTTAGAGTTTAAAGTCTTGTACAAATTGAGACGTTAGAGATTCGAAAAAGATTTCCGCAATATAGAGGAACATACTCTGAATCCGCAATTGAATTTATTACGTACTACTCACTGAAACACACAACAAGATTGATCATTGCTTAGTCCCACTGGAAATCTCATAACTGATTCGACACCATCATTTTTGATGAAGTGGTCCTAACGGATTTGGCAATCTGTGGTATTAGCGGGTTGATTAGTTTTTCGGCATGTAAGCATGAACCTCGGTGGGTATTTTGGTGCTATTCTTCTTTGAGACAAACTCTGGTGAAACTTGGATTAGTAATCACACTTTCTTTCGAGCTGGTTGGAAACCATACGCCCACTTTAATTGCATCTGTTGACTTCTATTCATTCCGTTATCACAAACAACATCGTCAACAATCGTAAACACATTTTATCCCGAATAGACATATGTAGCGGCATGGGCAGACTATTCACTAATGGGATTGTCAAATCAATGTTCCACGAACACCTGGTATCAGTACGGCTTTGGCAGTGATTCGTGAGTGCATTTTGTCGAAATATCCCTTTGACTCGATTGTGCAGAGATACGCATTGGTGTATGTCAATGTTTTGTCGTTTAGATTCCACCCTGGAGATAATTGCGGAAAACCTATCGTGTTGTCGTTTTTTGTTTGGATATACCCGGTAGACCGTATCCTAACCAGATTGAAAACATGATCAATATAATATACTAACTTAGTATCTTTTTGTATGTAATTTCCATGAAGAAATGATATGCAGGTCTAATCGGCATACCCGTAACCCGTTTGTGGGAGGGGTGGGAGGGGAGGAGGGGGGGGGGGGGGTGTATTATAATTTATATGCTGCATAGTTACAAAGGAAAGTCAATTTAACATGACTCATGTGTATGAATTATTTTCACTTTTTGCTGTCTGAACTAAATCTTAAAATCCCATAAATTTTAGTTTGGTCAGCGCCAGACGGATTATTTTTGTGCAGTTGTTCTAAATTGCATGTGCATAGGAAAAACCTTTCGTAATTCCCAACATGAAAGTTGGACGAATTCCCCCGAGAATGCTACAATTATGTTGTTTGGTAGATGACACACTGGTTGCAATTATCTGCCATCAGAAATGAACGTGAATGGCGACCAATGTGGAAGCTTAATGACTTGAGGCACACGACATTATACTGAGAAAGTCGATGTAGTTTCCTTCGCAGGAAACACACGTTGAAGATACAAGCAGTCTAAACCGAGCAAAATGTATTATTCCATCAAAGCTTTTTTCGAATTATCGCTTCGGGATTTCCATAAGGAAACATAAGTTGATGAAACAAGGAGGCTAAAAACCCAGAGAAATGTATTTCATCAAAGATGTTTCCAATTATCGCTTCAGGAATTCCTGTGTCACCTTTTTATAAAACAAATATGTATTTTAGAATAAAAATGACATTCACAATAATGTAAACATTATACGAGTAACAACCAACGAGAACAAACGCATGAGTGTCTTTCTCTATTTTATTTTATAGTGAAAATAATTAGCATATTTTAAAGTATTAAAATCTAGCCATGAAGAATAATTTCACATTCCGCTATATTGATGAACTTATGTATTTCAATAATAACAGAATAGCAGATCACTTTCCAATGGTTTACCCATCAGAGTTGGACATAAATGAAACAACATAAAGCAGAACATCTGTTTCACATCTTGATCTTTGTATACAGATTAAAAACGACACAAAGCTATAGATGACTTCAATTTTCCAACAGTCAATTTCCCTTTTACGTCGAGCAACAGTCCATCTTCTCCAGCATATCGTGTCTGTATATGACAACGGCTGAGATACTTTATGGCTTGTTTATTATATGCTGTTTTTAAACAAGGTCATATCCATCTGGCTCAGAAGTTGTTTCTTCAGGGTTATAACATTCATAAAATGGTGAACACTTTTCTAACAGTTTTAGAGTAGACAATTAGTCTATGTCATGGTATGATTCGTCATTAACATAGGTAATGCCTCATCCAATACACTACTTTGACTTGCTCTAGACAAGCGATGAACCACTGCCTGCTCTACTTCTAAACGTTACTCCCATAATCAAATGTTCTTTTTTTTACATGTTGTTTCCTGAAGAGCACTTGTATGCATACATGATTGCGGACGTATACCCTGGAGTTTTAACCATAGACGTGTCAAATATATCAACAATGGTCTTTACTCTTTTGTATCGTTATTGCGCTATAAGTTATTTAATTTGATCGTTTATCTTACCATCAGACTAACATCCAAAAGGAATATATTTATTATTGGCCCCGTGTGTTTAGATGAGTCGTCGATTTGGAAATAAATGAGTATTACGCGAGCCTCTGGGGGACATACTGATGTATACTCCCAATATATTGCTGATGCCGCAACACACGAGGCTAATCATTGCTTTATATTATACGGTTGAATATATAGAGAATATTAAACGACTTTGTGTTTAATACCATTTTTAATAACGAGTACATTAGAAAATGGTATCTAGCGAGAAAGGAGTTTAATATTTTATTTATTACATACCTTTAAGTATCTGA
>JAUTCZ010129865.1:0-13992 GCA_032273805.1 Melanodrymia brightae
ATACATACATACATACATACATACATACATACATACATACATACATACATACATACATACATACATACATACATAACTAGTGTATTCTATCCCTATGAAAACGACATGTCTTTTTGAAACTTTATTATTAATCTTTGTTTTAACAGTTTATTATGCGTGTTTCATCTTGTATATACTTGATTTAGCTTCAGTCGACTTATCGTATTGACACTGCGATCAGTTATAAGTATGTTGTGGGACGCTAATAAAGTCACATGGACACATTTTGTATCGCGGTATAATTTTGTTCTACTTTCTAATCATTTAATCTTCGCATTCAAGTATTTGGTATACGTCAGCATTTGGAAGCGGAAAATAGATTTATGAGGTTTCACTCGTATTTTTTCATATTTCTATTTCCAAAGATATAATCTTGGCGTTCAAGTGCATGATACACGCCTGCATCTAATATCGGTAAATATATTTATGAGGTTTCACTCGTATTTTTCAATATTTTGTCTTACAATAATACTAGTTATGAAGGTATTAATGCTCACAATAGCATGCCTGATATATTGTGTTGTTAATCTATTTAAACATTAGACTAGATAGATTAATAGCTTTGCGGCAGAAAGACGCCACTATAGTAATTAATTTACTACATGAATACGTGTCTTGTTTCTATTTGTTTTCAGAAAACAATCCATCAAATTGGTTTTTTTTATTTTCACGGTGGATTCTCGTTCTTACTGATAAAAGAATGTTTAAGTAATGCTCAAAAGACAGAAGTTCCATTTTCACAATAATGTTTAAATAATGCTCAAAAGTCAGTAGTTTCATTTTCACAGTTGATTATCGTCCTCACTAATAAAATAATGTTTAAGTAATTCTCAAAAGTCAGTAGTTCCATTTTCACAGTTGATTATCGTCCTCACTAATGAAAGACTGTTTAAATAATGATCAAAAGTCAGTAGAGACACCTTATCATTATATTAACGTAGGTGGATTTACAATCCATAGGAACCGAGGTCCCGAAAGCATGTCAAATGCTATCGAGCAGTATCGAGCAGTCATAGTGCTCGCAAGAATTGCATTAATCGCAAAGTTTTATCGGTTTTTCTCTTGTGATTTAAATCTAGGAATTGTAAGTAATATCTTGATTATAGATCAGGCTCTTTATTTCATTCCGTAAAGTTTCAACTTATCATTTAAACCATTTCGTTACGATATATAATCGGGATTGCTTGCCTATTGGTCTTGCGTTCCTTTTACACCGGAAGCCTTTTAGTGTGGCTTAGGTAGTCTTTTGAAAAATTAACTTAAGAGTATCATCCTCAATAATCCAGCGTTCTTGAAAATGTAGGCTTGGGGTTATGGCTTCGCAAATGTCAGCTCCTGAACTACAATTCATCCAATGGCTATGTTCTGTTTCCATAATATATCTTGTGCTAAAACTAACGTTTTAACTAATCGGTCCGCACAACAACACAATAACTTCTTGTCGCCCAATAAACCCTGTATCTTTTCTGCATCTGTATTGATTCTTGCAAATATTCACTATTCATTGACATTGCAGTTAATATAAGTCAGCAATGTGCAATTGGCAATCGTAGGACGTACGTACCGCCTCTACACACTGCAGCCTCATTCAGTTGATGTGACCAACCGGAGAGATAGGCGGGTCTATAGTCTGATATCACCAAACGTGCTCTTTGAATCAGCAGCTATAAATATTGAATTACCTGGACGGTTCCATGCGCATAGTAAGAAACAACTCGTCTACACATTCCTACTGCCGACATCGGGATACGCTTTTATCAGTCCTGTGGTAAGTTTAGTTTCGTCAGTTTTTATTGAAATTGGAGAATCGTAGTAACTAATGTCATTATTATGTGCTGTTCTTTTTTCAATTGTGAATACGAACAAGAAATAGTTAATAAAAAAAGCTGCATATAACAATAAATTCTAAATTAATACAGAAAAAGCTGCAAGGAAACTTAATTCATCAAATATTATTCCATTTAACTATATCATATAAATGTGTGTGTATATATTAAATAGGAGACTTGTTCAATCAAATGACTCAATATAAACCCATGAAAATGCCAGGACGGTAACCAGTGAAATATGGACGTTATGTAAGTCAAATTCAAGTTCCCACACTTACTCTAGCACATCGCTTTCAAATCTAAGGGGTTCATCTTAAGAGGCATACTACAATATCTATTAACTTACTGAAATCTAAACGTCAAAACCAATAACAAAGACAGCATCGTATCTCCGCACAAAACAGGGTCGAACGGTGTTATTGCAAAGTCGAGATGAAGAAGCACTTACGAATCACAGCAAAAGCAGTGATGACACAGTGTGTTCTCGAAAGTTAGCAATTTTGCATTTTTGCTTTCCAAACTATCGACACGGGTAATACTAATAGATTAACGTACGGCATTGCGTCAGGCAAAATATGTGCCAGTAAAACAGCATATTGTGCAAAAGTCTGAACGTTGACCATAAAGGTTTTTGAAAGTTTTATCCGTCCTAGGATTCTATAAACGTTCATAATTATATCTGGTTTTATGTATTCGGGGAAGTTGCTGCACTGTTAAAAATAGCATAATCATTCACGGAAGGACAAGCCTCCAATGAGGACAATCAAATCGTATCTCCTGAGTGATAATAATAACCTTTAATTGCAATAAGCCAGTTGGCCCTTGAGCATATGTCAGTCTTCTATCTACTAAGCTATAGAGGAACAACCCTCACCCCAAGCTAAAGCTATGCCCCTCAGCTGTGAGCCAAGGACACCTCGCTGAAGCTATTCCCCGCATCCGTGAGCACGGGCACGTAGATGAAGCTATGTTCCGCAGCTGTGAGCCACGAACACCTACGAAGCTATGCCTCGAGGCCGTGAGCCACGAACACCTACGAAGCTATGCCCCGAGGCCGCGAGCTGTTACATCTACTGACCTGTTATTAATTGTTTTCTCATGGACTACACAATGACTATCCTCTGCCTGAGTCCATTACTCTATACCAACTAAGAAAAAGAGAATTCTCTCCATCCGAAGTCAGTAGAAACACATTATACTTCCGTGATATCAAATTCATGATGGTGTGGTCATCCTCAAGAATAACTCTGACCATGCATATCTTTCTTAGATTACCGCAGAGAAGAAAAAAGCAATTTGTCCTTACCAGCCAAAATACCAAATCTTTCATCATTAATAAAGCCAAATGCATATCTCCGCACAAGGCGGTGTCGAAGGGACATAACGACAAAGTTGATATGGCATGTGCTAACAAATCACAACCAAAGCAGTGATGATACCAGTACAGGTGTTGGCGCTCTTTAAATATTGTGGAAAACATCTACACTGGTATAACCAGTCTAACACAGACGTGGGGTGTGTATATGAATTGAATAGCATCCCTTATGAGCAGTTTTGTCGAGTCATTGGGGTCATAGGAAGACAGCGAATCCCAGCAAATTATTGACTGAAACCAACTCTTTATCTTACACCATACATAACACGTAATCTATGAATATCTAATGGTGGAATTATACACTCATTTCTTTACTACCTTACATTTTAATTGACAACAAAAACTCGTGAAATATGGTATGTGAATAACCCCTACTTTTTGTCAACAGTATATCACTGATTATACCAATGACATTATGTGACCCATGATTGCGTGTCTCTTTGAATCATAATTAATAAACAAAGATTTAACATGCTATTTAAAATTTCTCTATTTTAATAAGGTGTCGTATATATGAGGAAGATTACGCTTCTTGTAACTTTGTTATATTTTGATGGCATCCTGGTGAATTAAGGTGACACAGACACTTATTTATACTATAAAATAGTCGTGGCTGATAAGAATATGGTTAGATACAGCATGCTATTCAAGCGGTAGAAGCAATGGTTACAAACATACAAATATGTTTGGTATTTCATATTATCTGGCAAAGAAGTTCCATTTCAATTTCGGCTATATTAATGATCTTATATATTTTAGTAAGAGGAGTATAACAGATCACCTTCCATTAAATTACTCACCAGAACGGTGGTGGGGTGGGGGGGGGGGACAACCGAAAGTAGAACATATGTTTCATACCTCGATCTTTACTTAAAGATGCAAAACAGGCCAGCTTCTACACACAGTTCTACGATGAATGGTATGACTGTTCTCTGTTTCCTGACTTCAAGACGTTATAACAACGCAGGGTTCACTGGTGGTGACACTCTACAACAACGACTGTCCAGAGTGTATAATTATGGACACTGCTGCACGTCGTTTAAAAGGCCATGTATTGACTGGCTCCGCAGAAACAAAGAAAAGGGGTTCGTTTATCAATTCCAATTATGCGGACACGGGTATTGATTCAATAAATATTACTATTAGTAACATTCTTAGAAGAAAATCGACTTCCAAAAACATTTCTTATTTCAGACTTCAAGAATCACCAACACTTTTTTTTCTCATACACGAACACAGTATCATTACAGATGTGTTCAACTATAATAAAAAAAAAACGATATTTTGCAAAAGGTTAACTTAAAAACTGAAGACATCTCTAATGTTCGATAAAGTTCGAGTGTTCTTTTATCAACCAGCTCAGAATGGTATAGCAATTTATAATATTTATAATAATTATGGAGTGTCACGTGCCACTTCAGTAGAATGGCATAACATGACTTGTGTCGAGAATCGAGTTATGGTTTTATCGTTTATATTTGAATGTCAGTTTATTAAATAAAAATGCTTTCGGTGGATCAGTTAAGTGAAAGCATAATAATATTAATTGACAGATGCCTGTGAATATTGTACGGTTATTGTGTTAAACATTGGCAAACTTTACATTTGTTTATCAGATTGGGCGTGAAAAGAAAGTATGCGAGGAAGAAATTAATTATGTGAAACCGAATTACTTCATTGACCGTTTGATCTCAATTTAAAGAGCATCTTGAAACCACAAGGGAAATCTACCTACCTGTTTAAAATCCGATAAATTGTTTTCAGGTTATTAACCATCTATCAATCAATCGATCAATTAGATTCACGTTTGTTGTAATTAGCCCTTTGCTGAAGATAGTCGACTATGTACAGAGTGTTCTGCGTTTAAACGAAATTATATAAATGTTATACTATTACAAATGTTTAAGCGTACAGTAGGCCTACTACAGGTAGTACAAAATCACAATCAATGTTAAATCTGTATTTTTGATACGGAAACAGAATCTGATGTCTTTCCCAACCAATTTACACTTTAGATCAACTGGTGATTATATGGTATAAGACATGAGGTTATTTGCACTTTTTGAGTGAATACGGTGAATAGAGGATAGAATTGTCTGTTTAGTCGTGTTTCAGTATATACTTTTAGTTTGTTTTAACGTATGGAAAGGGGGTTGAAAATTGCTCATGATGGGGGCAGTGTTTTCTGTATTTGTCTGAAAATGGCAAAATTCATTTCCCAAAAATTCTTTAAGAAATGTCCTCTGCTTGTTTTGAAAGTGTTAAATACACAAAGAATACGACACGACTTTCAGTTTAATAAGCTAGATACCATGTTAGTGTACGAGTTCATAATAACTATGGCATTGAGCTAGAAAAAAAGTGGTATTTTATTTCTAACGTACCTATAATAATTATAATTAGTGACTAGAACTC
Organism: Melanodrymia brightae; assembly: GCA_032273805.1. Classification (NCBI taxonomy): domain Eukaryota; kingdom Metazoa; phylum Mollusca; class Gastropoda; order Neomphalida; family Peltospiridae; genus Melanodrymia; species Melanodrymia brightae. Next base: position 5,659 of record JAUTCZ010129865.1, read on the forward strand.
CTAACTTACTGTATCAAGGTCAAGGTCGCATATTGGCTTCGCGTAAACGGTTTCTTAAGGTCTGGTCAGATATTCTGTGCAACCTAGGTATGACAGAAGTTGTTGACGACGAAGTAGTCACGTAAGTGCCGTACGCATATGTAACGGTCGTGCGTCACTGTAGTAACTCTAGGACGACCGGATCTGGGGCGACCCCGTGACATTCCAGTTTGCTAATCACGGTGCCAAAACCTAGATATTGTACTCGGAAATGTGTTCAAAAGACGTGCAATTGTTGATTGCGACTCACCGCCTTCCATCCAGCCAATTGCATGGTTATGTTTGGGTTCTGTCAGCCATGGCATACTTTTAATGAATGTAACGTAACGACACTATCGATAATGCGTGAATGAATGTTCTGTCAAGGGGTCATGTCCGTGAAGCATCTTATAGCCTTCATCAGCTGATCATACATCGCCATGTTTTGAATACATGCACTTAAGACTTCGGAGTGCTGTGATTTATCAACAATGATAAAGGTATATTTTTGGTCCGGGCATAATTTAGTGACAACGTACCAAAGCTTGCGGTGGCGAACAAGAAACGATAACGAACCGTAGGTCACTAAAATTTGTTTGGCCTGGATCTGGTTCGTTGTTTTAAGTCAGGTTTACACTACACGTTTTGGCCGTTACAAAATTGGCAAGGGCCAAACGGACTTCACACTAATATTTTTCTCGTCCAATTTTGTCACGTCTGGAAAAAATATCTTCTAGACAGGCAGTCGAGGCGACTGGGCTATATGCCTAGGACAGACATGCTTCAACCTCATTTTGATATACGCTCATAAATAAGTTTTAACTGACTAGAAAGTTTGTTTAACAACAAAACAAGAGATTATTGATTAATTAATCTTCGGCTATTGAATAATTAATCTTCGGGTATTGAATAATTAATCTTCGGATATTGAATTTCAAACATACCGCAATTTCGACGCCACCCACAACTTTTGTTCCATTAGCAGAACATCCTAGGGATAATGTATATTAGCTTTCCAGATTAACCCCTGCACGACATTACCGCTCTCCACTCACGATCGGAAAACCAACGAATTGCAGAAATCAATTAACATATAACACATAGTACGGTAAACAAAATTTCAACTAAAAATCGTCAACCCAAATCAAAAGTGCAGATCTGGTCAGGAACCATAAAACGTTAATGCGCAGATTTACACTAATTCTTTAGTTCTTAATACCATCACGTCTGTTTTACAAAGCTCGATAGAAAATGGCTATGAAGAAAAATTTAGCAATATTAAATTATCGTGATAACTCAATCATGTATTACAAATGTGATAAACTGATAACAAATTATTAAAGCTACCGATAAGAGAGCATGTAGATACTAACATGACACAAAAATGTCGAAATTGTATTATGAAATTACATATTTTGATAAGGAGCTTTGTTTAGCCCATAGAGAGTTCAGACATCTGAAAGAGAAAAAAGCGATTATTAATTATCAACATTTGAAAACAATGTTTAATATTGGTCTGTTCCTCTTATCACCAGACTGGAAGACTTTATTGATGGAAACTGGTAATGAATAGTATTGGGTAATAAATGAACCAAAAATGATTGTCTTTGTCAAATTCTCATTTGAATAGACTAGTTTTTGGGACTAGACCAGTATTTTCTTTTTCTCACTGGATTTTGACTCTAGAGGGTGCACACTTGAGGAGTTTGGGAAATATAAGATGGCCAAATTATGTAAATGGAAATAAATTGCTTATTTTTTACTCAAAATAATTTGTTTGCCTTACCACTTAAAAGGTAGTGTTGAAATTGGATGGTCATAAAATCCAAGATGGCTGCAAATATGTCACCTGTATATCTACAAATCCATAACTTGGCTCATAGTTGAGCTACAATTGTTATGTCCATTCCAAAATGTTAGATGTCAAGAATACATTTAGAACATTTTGAAAATGCCTGCAAAATAATCAGACTGAAATGACCAGAATGTGGAAACATTTGAAAAACTAATGACTACCAAATGCTTCATGAATATTAATCTTCCAATTTAAATTACTGTAGTTAACATATTGGATCATTGTTATTGATATATGTTTGAAATTCAATATTGTATAATTGTGAGTTTGCAGAAAAAAGTATATTTAGTTGAACCTGTTTTGATCTTTACGGTAATACAAGTAAATGACCCTTCATTAAATAATGTAATGTATTCTTAAGCATGCCATGGAGTATTGGATCCGAAGTGTTGGAAAGTAAATATAATTAAGTCTGGTGGAATTTAATAACCTGGATAGAGACCCAGATACGCCTTTTGGAGTCCCAGAATACATTTTTATTAGTTCTTCTCGTTTAAATGTCGTTGGGGAATAATCACCATGTTCATACTTCGGTGTGGTCAGTGTTGCAACTAGAGATATGCTCTCAGTTTGACATCTACTGGACATGGTAATACAAGTAATACAAATTGCACTGCGTACTCTGAATGTCCATACGTTGTTGTGGTCGGTGTTGCGGTTAGAGAATAGCACTCCGCTGTTCCTCTACGGGACATCACACATTGCATTGTTTGAAATCAATTTATGCAAACAAAATATATTTAGGTTTTATATCAAACAATAGGCTTACACAAGACAAGTGTTCTACTCTGTTCACAGTGTCAAGTCAAGTCAAGTCAAATCTATGGTAAAGATGGCGACACCTTTTTAATGTTCGGGCACGTCTCACATGGCTATGGTATGCCAACAAAGGTATGGAGCTCGTACCAAGGTTGTACCCAGTATTCCCAGTATATACGAAGATACGTTGTAACTAACAATATGAAGGGTGGACGTTAGGAACCTAAATGTCAAAATCTATAACATAGCCAAAAAAGGTAGAGTAGAAAGCATATTTGAAAGTCATAATGACATGCATCACAACCAAAACAATGATGATACCAAATGTTCACGAACGCAGTCATTTTATGTATTACCTTTCACAACACCCTACCCTACTGCACTACCCCTTCACCATAGCAGCCACCAAGTACACTTGAGATTAGGTGTTTTCAGAGCAAAAACATCGTTGACACAACATGTTTCATTTTGTTTTGGGAGAGACTAATTATGTTTTTTCAGAGCAATGACTGATATTTTGAAATAAAATTGGTTGTTTCCTGTAAAGTGCCATCCCTACAGTTGTATTACATAGTGTCATATCATATTCAATAAAAACACAATAAGGTACAAACTGAGCACCAAATAAAGAATTAATCTTTAATTATGTTAATATTAATATCACTTTTTGGATATTACTCATTCGTTTATCCAGTATAAGCATGTTTCAGTCCTACTTTTCCCTTCTAGTATCCTTTTTGTATAAGGGTGAGCTGGACAACCTGAATAATATACTATGTCCTTTCACGCTTAGGTTATGGTTTGTTTGAGGTATCTTATCCACTGACGGTTTAGACACCCTCGCCCTGGGTACCGCCCGACATCAAAGGCCGGGACCCAATGCTAAGGTTGTACCCAAGGCTAGAAACAGTTCTTCGACCAGACAAGTATTCAGTTTATATTGTCATAGCATCGTGGAAATCTGCTTTACAAACAGAATAAGCTTTAATCTTGATCTTTATTAATGGGACAGTGGTGTGTGCTATTCTTATACATAACGATCCAACCTTTAAGCGAAGACTTCGAGATGAAATATTTTATGATTTGTAGAGAAGGATATCTATTTTACTTTGAGTGATTATTTGTAACGTCTTGAAGCTGTATTTCTCTTACAAACGAGTTATTAATCTGTCTCTAACACTCAAAGCTTTACACGGAGCCAGTGCTGTTTCGTAGAAGATTATTATTACTATTTCCCAAGATCACAAACTTGGGGAAATGAAACACGTCTAGGTACAACGATCTAGTTATTAATTCATAAATACCCTAAACAAAACCTCCCTTTAGGTTTTTTGCAATGTAAGAGTTGTAGAACCTAATAGTTTCGTTTGGTGTCTCAAACATCTAAGGATGCTTATTTACGAAGTATTAACAACGTTTATTTATAAGTATAGTTTATAAAAGTACAGTACGTGTCCGTATTTATTTATTTATTTATTTATTGGTTTTGTTTTTCTTCTTATTATTAATCCATGTCACGCATTTTTCATGGACGTTTGCATGCAAAGAAAATCCAACTTCTGTCACCATTAACTATATCGCTTAACTTACGTCCCATGTGGCTAAAGGCGAGCTCAGATTGACCTTGTGATTACACAGATCAGTCTCTGACAGTCGGAATCAAAACAAAATAAGTTACGGTAACAAATGAGAGAAATCATATAGCCATGACGACAAATCGACCTGTAAAACATGCCCATGGAAACCCGGACGCTCGTTCAGGTCGCCTGCCTGTGAACTCTCGCGACAGATAATTGTTTGGAGCACAGACTGATGCCGATCCTCGTAATACCATCTCAAGAGCACTCGACATGTCGGCCACTGATCTGTGTAATCGCAACGTCGACCTGAGCTTGTCTTAAGGGTGAATTATATCAAATAAAATGCCAAAGCCAACCATGTTAACATGTCCTTAAAATGCTACAAACAACTTTCCAATCAATATGTGCACTGTAATTATAACAACTACAACACCTGGCATGTGTGAGGTTAGTTATAACTAACTAACCTCACGCATAAAAATAAGCCAAGGAAAAGGGATCTTAGCCAGCTATTCCTGAACCAATCGGATGTTCATATGCGAATCCCTTTTTTCGCAAAAACACCACCGGCTAATTTTAGCATGTACCCCATACATGTTCCCAGCAAGACTGTACTTGTTAACGTGGTACCAGATGAAATAAAAATGAATGCAGTTACTGGCGAGATAAAACTGCATTTTATAACAAAACAAAAATATTACACCATTAAGTGCGCTATTAAAGTTTGGATGGCTCGGTACTTTATTATTTGGTATTTTCCACCCTTAAAGTTAAAGAGCTATGGAATGTCGTGTTTTTTGTGAAAGCCTGGCCTTCTAAGCCGAAATGGTAAACATTATTTGATTTCCCAAGTCCACAATTTACTGAAAGTTTATTAAATATGAGGTACTGAGCAGACGCAAATTAATCCAAACATCGGACTACTTACAAAAAAAACTCAAATTATTGAGTAATTTAATAGAAGCTATTTCGAAAAAGTCCGATTACAAAAACCAGTTATAATCACAACGGAGGAAAAGGTTGGGTGTTCGACTTCAAATTGAAAACCCTTTCCCGGATAGCTCTTTCCAAAAGATGACGCCATTATTTCTTCCACGAACTCATATCAAAGCACGCGATGCTCAAAAGCTTCCAGGTTGAACCTAATTCGGGGTGAAGACCGGAGTTCAGAGTCCGCTCACGCATGTTGTGATGATACAATTTCGTTTATTTACCGTATACCTTACGGTACATAGGCATGAAAATATGATATTATAACAAAACTTCAAAGAGACAAAATGGTGACATAAAGTATAAGTCATAGAAGATACACTATAGCTGTGCTTTCGACAGTTGTCATCGGTGGAGCAGGATACGCTCACCTCTTGTGAGGACCAGTATCATCGCTGTTATTCGTGAGTACATGCCATCTCTACTGGGTTGCGACTTCCCTTCGACTCTGCTTTGTGGAGAGATAAGTATTTAGCCACGTCAATGTTTTATCGTTAGATTACAGCAAATGCGTGGTTTTAGAGGATGTGCTCACGTGTGTTGGTAATTAAAGATCCGAGCGATAGACAAAATACGTCTCCGTAGCGCTGTGCTTAACATATCGGGCTTAAGAATGGTACTGGGTTCGAATCCCATTCATGTCAAATGGGATTTTGATCCCAGTACTCCAACCCACAGAGAGCGCTCCACAAGGCGAAATGGTTAGGATTAATACCACGTACACTGACTAGTGTCCACGACTGGTGCAACAAAGACCATGTAATGTATTGTCCCGTCTTTGGGAAAGTGCATATAAACGATTCCTTGCTGCTTTTCCAATGGAAGTGGCGGGTTTTCTCTGATGCTAACCCTAACTTCTGTCCTGTACTTAAAGGCAATGGCTCGAGTTTAAGAGGCCAACATTCGCCTGACAATGCGTTACCAATGGAATTATTACGACAATGCGTTACCAAAAGAATTATTGCAACACTGCATTACTAATGGAATTGTTATCAAAATTACCAAACTGTATCTCCTTACAAGAGTCCAGATATATTTTTAACAAATCCGTGCCGGTTTAAATAGATAAATGACTGTTTAAACAGCGAGAGTGCCTTGTGTTTGCGAAAGACAGTTAAGTGGTATAAGTCTTAAACTCCAAACAGTGGCTTTAACCAAGTTTAACATCATCAATGACCCCATTTTCAGAAAATTTACTGTATTGGGCACCTGACTGTCTGCGTGTAGGTAACCCAGTTGGACAGCGAAGTTTGGCCTTTAACTCTCTCCTGATATCTGTGTCGATTATCCACAATAAAGGAAAAAGGCAAGGGATGAGTAGTTGAAGAAACCAAACTACAGAAACGAAGATTACCATTTTCTCTGCGTCAATGCCAGAATACAGAATGTGAAAGGGAATCATCTGCACTATGTTGTTTGGTAGTAGTAACAGTACGGACACTAGTGACGCTACTACTATAGGAGCAATGTCTGTATGTTGCGTTGAAGAGTCGGCATCAATCAGCTGTGATTTCTGGTTCAATGGAGGTGAGCGATTCTGCTTCTTGCTGGAAATGATCATCAGTGGAACGATGATGACTAGTATAGCAGATGGTAGGAAACAACTCACAGTGTCCAGTGCGATCGCATAGTCTTTCTCAAACCTGTACGGACAATGCGCCCCATCATCATATATCGTTATAGTGCTTGCAATAGGGATCACGATGATGCACACACCCAGCCATGGCAGTAGTGCCAAAATAATTCCAATTAAGGCGGACGACTCGGATTTAATAGAACACGTTTGTCGAATGAGCCTTTCGAAACTTAGAACAACCAGTCCCCACAGTGTTATGAAAGGAAATGCATTCGATACATACACACGAATTACACCCATCAAGCTACACCCGTGTTTCCAACGTCCTAATGTCAGATATACCTCGGCAGTGAGAGGTAATGCACCTATTCCCATCAGCAAATTGGCGAACAAAATACCAAAGAGTATTACGTTCCTGTGCTGACTTCTGAGTGCGCTGCTTGTAGCAATGATGATCATCAGGAGGAGGCTGCTGATAATGCTGACAACGGCTAACACAATGCATGTATATCCCGCCACCTCTAACATGGTCGTGTCTAACATACTGTGTGATCCCGATGTACTTCCTGGAATTATATTACACAAACAATGAACAGTGTTTTGAACGAAAGTTGTTGGGTTTTTTTAATGAGCTGCATTGATCGATAAAAGATAAAGTTTGTTTGTTTAATACATGGCCGCCGGAACTGGGGCGGCAGGGGCGGCAGCCCCAATAATTTCAACATTTTCCCGGCGGAGCATGCCCCGGATCCCACCCCCTAGTAACTTCGTGGCCCTCTAAATCGCTAGTCCGCCGCCCCAATGTTACAATCATTCCGGCGACCCTGTTAACGACACATCTGGAACACTTTTATTAATCAGAGGTCATTGGATGTCAAACGCACGGTTATATCGACACTTGGTCATAGAGAAATCCCGCTGCCGCCACATAGGCTACTCTTCTTCGATATAAAAGAAAACTTGAACCCACTCATTAAAATAGCACATAACAAAAAAAGTATCGAAAAGTATCTACGATTGTTTTTTCAAAGGTAAAATAATATAAATTACATCACCAAAATAGCACTCGATTTGGTCCCAATTAGCTCTTGGATCGACCCTTGCAGTTGAGTTTTACGAGACAAATTATACAAACATTTGTTTTAAAAATCTTACTTGTGTGTCGCCCCTTTAACACTTGTCACTGCAACAATTTACATCGGTCTGACGGGAAACTGATGAGGCAAATACTATGACCAAATGCACGTATTTAAACTTGACATTTGGAGTTGCAATTACCAACAATTATCCATGTAATTTATCAACTTATATCGCGATTACTCTCTGTGATTTATTTATAATAACCAGAAATTATATAAATGCTCTACAATGCCCACAAATAAGAATTAAAGTGAAGACATGTACGAGATGGAGACGAGGAGATATTTGGACAGCTATGTCCATGTGTACTCACAAAGTGGGTGAAAAGGTAAAAGTAAAGTTTGTTTTATTTAACGACGCCAATAGAAACACATTGATTATATAAATCAGCGGTTATTGGACGTCAGACGCATGGT
>JAUTCZ010129976.1:0-13991 GCA_032273805.1 Melanodrymia brightae
GTTCTGTTCTCATCAGGAAGTCTACTGTCCGTTGAAGGGACGCCGCCGGTCCCCAAAGTTTCTCTCTGAGGTCTCAGGGTGTTATATGCTGGACAGGACTGAAGGATGTGTTCAGGTGTTTAAAAAGTAGCAGTAATGCTTGTCATACAAAGGTTTTTTTAAATATTTATTTGGTAGGCCAGTGGACTGAGTATGCTAAAGTAGTAGCCCCCGGCATGAGATTCATTGAACCGTGACGATCAGTCATGCGTACAGTAGATCAGAGATCTATATTTACAGAAATTAGAAATCTCAGATCACCCATCTTGGCACGGAATTGTTTTTACTTTCAATGGCTGATGTGTTTTTCTATATTTTTCAGATGCATTCTACCAGGGAGAAGAAGGGTTTGAAAATCTGACGGCCGAAGGGCGGGCAACTCTACAGCACCTAGAAAGCGTCATCCGGTTCCGAGATGGAGAAGATTCTCAGCCAACACAATCAAGTGGTATGGACTTTTCTCTCACCTGTCAGTTTGTCCATGTATTATTTTTTTTTATTATTATTAATTTAAATATATTTTTTTAGACTGGGGCATAGTTCAGCGCAACAGCGTCTGCCTGAGGTTTGATAGGTCGGCGGATCGATCCTCCTCAGTAAAAACGTGTTATTTCCCATTCCAACCAGTGATCCACGATTGATCTATTGAAGGCCGTGGTGTGGGAAGTGCACATAAAAGATCCCTTGCTGTTATTCATAGAAGCGTAGCATATGTGCATCTAATTTTCAATACAATTATTTTAAATTCCCATCCAGAATAACAAGTGAAAAACTGTGATGTCGAAAGAATTGTGCATTTAGCTTTGTCCAATTGTGTTATTGTTTTTCGTTTCCTGGTGTCATACATTAAATTATTGTTTCTTGCTTAGTGTAATTTGAACCACAAAGAGATTCGCTGTCAATGTTACAATGGAAGGAAGACTTCCCTGCAGAATTTCCTGTCTGTTGTAATATACTTCCTTTTTCCTCTCAATCCAGTCAAACTCTTTTATTCTTTATTATTTTTATTAAGGTTTTAAAAACACTTTATTTGCAAGTATTTGTTCTTTTTATGATTTGTGACTTTTAGGATTACTCAAGGTTAGAAATATTAAGCCGCCATTTTGGTTTTTTTACTTGTGTATTCATAGCACTTTTAACCGTTAGAATTCTGTATTCTATATAAACAATGGTAGGTGAAGGCCTAGAAACTGACCTATTAGGTTCTAAAGGTTACAGAGAATCCCTCATCATTTTGGCGTGAAATGTGCAATCTTGTTGTTGATAAACAAAACTGAGTCTCGCTGACCCGGTATGTAAAACTGATCGTAACCATTCCGATCACCTCAGCCGAATGCCGTTTTAGTTTCTGTGGTCTGCTTCTGCTGTGCGGCGACATCGAAGTCGCCTTGTAAAAACAGACTGATATTTTTCCAGCATGTAATAGGAAACAAGTAACTTTTTGTTTTCGGCCTAATATAGATAATTGTGAATGACCTCCAAGTTTCATTTAGAACATTCTTACACAAAAGATAATGTTAATGTTTTTGTTTGCAGAAAATCACGTGAATGGTGAAGAGACGACGATGGAAACAACGGAACAGTTTGATGATGCAGATATGGACCAACGGTAGACTTGCTACCCGGCCATTTCACTTCAATTGTGTCACATCTACTACAGACAATTGATCTTCTCTGGGGATTTCTGTGCAGACGCTGTTGGCATGACAACAACGCAGGAGTTTGGATTACGATTGGACGATGTTAACATTACTCTCTGTTCAACTAACTACCAGGCTTGATACGAGATCAAATACATCGGAACTATTCATAAACAATTATTTGAGCTACTATCAACTGACAGGGGAAAAAAGGATTTCTATGACTTTATAGAAACCCACACATGACATTTGTTTAGTAGTAGCAGGCCTGAGAATAGGACGCGAACGGTCATTCAGGTTTCCTGGAGGTTACCTCGATCTCTAATGACACGAACGGAGCACCGTTTGCCATGATTTAATTAGAGAATAAAACGAGAGAAACGAAAAAAATGTATAGGCCTACAACATTCAGAAATTAGTTGAAAGAATGAATATTGTGACACCTGTATGGCCTATCATAAATGTGTAGGTTATAAAATGTTTTTCATTCTTTTGAATCATGCTTTTTGCGACGAATATTAACTATTACATGTCAAATAACGTTGAAATAAACAACAGTTAATTTTTAGCTTATAGTTAACCTAAAACCAAAACAGGTTACCTGATGTGTAGCTTCGGGTAACCTATAAACAGGTTACCCGAACAGGTTCTTATTCTCAGGCCTGTATTAGATATCATTTATCTTGCACAAATTTGTTTCAAAATGTCTAAGCGAGCAAGATACATTTTAAAACAAGTTGCAAAATAAATGATATCTAATGAACAGCAGCAAATTGCATGTTTTTGACAATCAATCCTGGAACATCAATAAGCAGTTACACTATGGATGACCCAAGTGAACCCATTGGTTGATACAAATAAAAAAGCAGTGGTTTTTGTTGTTGATATAAATGACATCATGTACATTGTAGTACATGTATGTGTTACAGCTGTCTGACCCTAATAAAACACAGAAAGATATGAAAAAATATATACTAGTATAGTGGTAGACACAAAATTGCCTATGCATGTACATGTACTTGTCAGACTATTTAGTACCGGTATTTTCAAAGTTGACTGTCAAACTTCAGTGTCAAACCATGTTCAGTAATGTCAGAGAAGTTTGAGATAAAGATAAAGTTTTGTTTGTTTAATGACACCTCTGGAACACATTGATTATTAATAAGTGGTTATTGGATGTCGAACGCACGTTATATTGTCACTTGGTCACAGAGGAAACCCGCTGCTGATGCCACACAGGCTACCCTTCAAGCTTCAGTGTCAAACCTTTTTCAGTGTTCAGCTAAGCTTCAGTGTCAAACCCTTTTGAGTGTTAAGCTTCAATGTGAAACATTTTTCAGCAATGACAGACATGCAAGCAGCATCTGTTTCAAACCCTTTTCAGTGTTGGCAAACACACTTCTGAGTCAAACCTTTTTAGTGATGGCAAACACACTTCTGAGTCAAACCTTTTTTCAGTAATGGCAAACACACTTCAGTGAAAACATTTTTCAGCAATGACAGACATGCAAACAGCATCTGTTTCAAACCTTTTTCAGTGTTGGCAAACACACTTCTGAGTCAAACCTTTTCATTGTTGACAAACACACTTCTGAGTCAAACCTTTTCAGTGATGGCAAACACACTTCTGAGTCAAACCTTTTTCAGTAATGGCAAACACACTTCAGTCAGTGAAAACCTTTTTCAGCAATGACACAGACATGCAGTCAGTTTTATCAAACAATACAGTGATAACAGCCAGTTGTCTGGTTCGATTGGTTGAGTGCATGAACTTCATTAATTGAATACGGCCAATAATGTATAATCTAATTATCTTGAATGTCTTCATGTATTTTCTAAGAAACACTGATGGATTTTGTTAGAAAAAATGGAGAAAATGCCAAATGCTCTACAATCATGTTTTCCATATTGCAATGGTAAAAGCATTTATTTTACAAGTAATAGATCATAATTTCCTTCTACCTTAGGCCACGGACTTATCAATCACCCCTCGTATGTATAATTTTATACTTGATGAAAGAATTTGAAAGAATTTAGAGAACAACAAGATGTTTACTTCATTTGGTAATTGAGTAATTCAGACAATATTATTATTATTATTATTATTATTATTATAAATATTATTAGCAGAAGACGGTTGTCTCACTCCAAACAATCGGCCATATTTGTCTTATGATTTACCCAACAAGCTTTGCATTAGAGTTATATCCCTTTTACAGACATCATGTACTTACCGGTACATTACACTGGCATGAAAAATTACGAATACCAGTACATAAATAATTAGTGCTGGTATGTTTGATATTTAAAAATTGTAAAAAGTTGAAGATCTTAAAATAAACCCAGTCTGCAAGGTCATTCAAAAGAAATAACTCATTTGAAAAATGCTTACGGCACCAGGGAGATGGAGAATAATACATGATTGCCATTTGAGATGGTTATCTCACAACAAGTGGTTTCCAAATGTATCTAATGAGGGAAAGCGAGTTCGATGATACATGTGGAAAACACGAGTTGTGAGAAAAACAATCTCTTAACGGGCATATGTGTAGTATTTTATTTCCTTCATTGCCTCTAAAACCTTTTTTTATTACTATTAAAATGCAAATTATTCTGTTAATACCACCAGAGGGACCTAATTTGCACACTTCTATTAAAAAATCGACATGTGCGAATTGTTGACGCAGATCCTGTGAACACTGTACAGCCAGTAGCAAAAAAAATGATGATTTAATAACCTACGTAATACGGGAATATATATGGCGTGGGCTAAATTTCAAATTGGGCAATGCATAAACTAAGCCAATCCCAAAAATAAAAGTTAACTCTTTCTCTGTATCACCGTAAGTTCTATAATTCACTGTGTAACAAATGTATTCCTGATTAGGCTATATGAATCATTGTTAATAACTGAGCACATAACTGCAACATACAACTTTCCTTCGTAACATTTTTTATCCACTGCATAAATGCAAGAATTGTTTTAATGAAGATAATTTGATTCAAATCATTTCACTTTGTATTCTAGGAGTTCATTACTGTCTCAATTGGCTCACCGCGATATTAGGGGAGATAATTGGACCAGCGCAATTATTCATCATCTGTCCTAATTAGAGACATATTACCAGTCGGTCAGGAGGTTTCTGACTGGGTATGACCACAAATTAGATCAGCACTTAATCAGACCTGTAGTATTTCAATAAAATATTTCATTGTGAGTCAGATAATGCAGAAAATGTTCTACTTCGCTCAGGCCATAATAATCACAAAGTTCCATGGACGCCCACCACTTGTTTGTGAATGGACTTGTAATAGTCCACCAGCCTTACACTTAATAGCGTGAGCATTCTGGAACTATGACTGGTACTGATCGTGTACTATCACATCACATCACATTCATTTAATGTAAATACAAATACTGGTGTCAAAACGTTTTGTCTCGCTAGCAGAAAGCTTGCGCTATTGAACGCAAGACATCTCTTAATATTTAATAGTTATCAGAACTATATTTAATATAATTTAAGAAGCATTTTGTAAGTCCATAGTAACATATATATATGGGATTTTATCATTATTTAGTTTATATAAAACATTTTATAAGCACTTAGTCAATGTTTAAAGTCTCAATTCACAGATTATAAACAATTATATGTACATACATTTTTGGGTGCAATACTAAAGCCATTGGTTTGAGTTTAAGAATGGCACTACAACCTGAGCAGGATATGGTCACCTTTCATGAACAAATTGTGTAATCACTGTTACAACAGCACAGACATAGTGTTTTATAATTTTGATATTAATGTTCTAATTGTTAATTGTTGGGCATTCACGTTTGTGGCATGCATCCAAAACTTAAATCAGTGATTTCAATATATTTTATCAGCGGTCACAGTATTTAATGGCATCAATCACTGGCCAGAATTGTATTTTTTTTGTGGTCATAGATGCTTGTGAAATTTCTCATATTATATTATATTATATTGTCAGATGAGCTTTTATCTGGTAGGTTTTTTCTGGTGAGCTATTGTCCTACATCCACATGTTCATATTGGTCATACATATGGAGTGGGGCACAGCTCAGCATAAGGGTGTCTGCCTGATGCCCGATGGGTCGAAAGATCGATCCTCCTCAGTGAAACCGTTGGGTTATTTATCGTCGTTCAAACCAGTGATCCATCAAAGGCCATGGTAGGAAAGTAGCATATGTGGTGGCAGCAGGTTTCCTCTGTGATCAAGTGTCGATATAACCGTGCATTTGACATCCAATAATCGCTGATGAGTAATCAATGTGTTCCAGTGGTGTCGTAAAAAAAACAAATTTTATCTCTTTTTTTGTCATACATATCTACATGTGTAACACATTTTTCTCTATACATGTAATAAAGACACTACTCCCCACCTCAGTGCAATCGCTGTCACATTTTGGTGGATTGTGTCCAGAGTATTTTCTTTGTCAAGGATGATGTGTACCTACATGTATATGTGTTTAGTTTGATAGTAGTTAAAATGTTTGTTAGAAAGTTCAATAGGTAATAATACATGCAGGTAAAAAGCATTTTTCAAACCCACTTTAATGACATTGATATTAGATAAAGACATGAAATACAAACTTTGTTCACCTGATAATGAAAAATCTAAATTGACAATGAAATTTCCAATAACCCATAATGCAGGCAAACACTTATATTCAATGGTTGTCACGGAAAGAAAATTGCCACAGAAACGGTAAAAAAATATAATGAAAATTAGGTCTATTTTTTAAATTCTTGATATAATTTGTCAAATTCAGTTTTTCCTTTTTTTCGAGCCTAATTTGAATGAAATAAAAGGAATTTCAAAAAACCTACTGGAGAGAAATTGACAATCTAGGATGCAAATTATTGAACGTTTTGATAATTTTTATATTGTTTACAATTGATAACTGTGATAAGAATGTTTATCACAGTGTTGATAAAAATCTTCTTTTGTTTTATAGTATGGTGGCTTATGTTATCCCATGGAACGTTTTGCTAATAGAATGTTTTTCAGACTGTAAATTTCTAAAACAAATAGCATGTATAATCAACTATTTACACAATGAACCTTTTACCTAAATAGTAAATAGACAGTGTCTGCTCAACAGACAACCCATCTTGTAGTACATTTACATGTAGAATGATATAATTATGTGGCAAATGGTGATACAAAAGCACAAATTCAGTTCTGTACAATAGAATTCATTTCTTGGTTATCTATTTAATTAAAGTAATTTAAATTGCTGATAAAGTTTTCCAAAATATTGGCCATTTGGGAATGCAGCTAGATAATTGCAAATGCTGTGATACTGATGGAATCCCACTGGCATGCAGTGCAAGTGGAATATATTTAGTCAGGATTCCAGAGAAATTATAGTGGAATCCCAGTGGAAATATAATGGGATAAGGAATTTGAAAAATGAGGGTATAATGGATAGTCAGAGGTGTACAGATTGAATGCTGTGGGCTCACAGTACCATCAAAAAGAGATCCCAACCAAATATACAAGTTGAATTTCCTTGGGATTTAAATATACTAGAGGTACAGCAAAACTTTTGGGAATTATTTACCATGTAATTTAAGACAAAAAACATGTTTCACACATAATTATATAGATTTCAGACACAACAAATGTTACTAAAATTCATTTTAAAGGATAATGTTTAGCCAATGATATACGACATCTCAAAAGTTTAAAATTAACCACAGATTCAATATTTCTCTTTTTGTGGTAACTTTTGTTATGCTTTTATACTATTTCTAAATCTAGTACCGGTAATACAATACATTGAATTCGGCTAACAAGTGGTCTCCCGGGTGATGAAATATGATGGTCGATGCGTGTTGTTGGTACCATTCCGTTTTGGTATTTTCCTCGTTGGCACGCAGTACCGGAGACAAAAAATCCTCTTGAACGTATTCCAGAATTTCTCACTCAACCAACAGTACAGGACAAAGTTACAGGATGACTTGAGAGCCAGAAGAATCTTGCTAACGACTAGGAACACATTAAACCAGTATGTATTGACGAATGAGTTATGACTGTAAATGACAAAATTATAAGCTAGTATGGCATTGTATACGACATAGGGTCCTTGACACAGAAAAAAGGCCACAATAATGGCTAGCAACATGACTGTGATCTTCAGTTGCTCAGACGATATGATTGACTGGAGTGATGATCCAACTGCAAGATGGTAGCGAAGGTATCTTCCAGACTTTCGAATTTCCAGTATCAGTCTCAGATTGAGTACTAAAAGTACGCCAAAAGGTAGAGTGGCTGTTAAAATGCCCTCCACAATCCACGTGTATATTCCAGTATCGAAGGCCAGAGTATTCCAAGCCATCGTAGTGTGTGTTGTGCCATTAAATACGACTGTTACGTATTTGATTTCGAAGAAGTTAGGAATCCGTGTTATGAATGCTGCGATGAATAGAAACGCAATGACAATACGTGCTCTGCCGACAGTACATATTGCCATTGCACGTAACGGGTGGCAGATGGCAATGTACCGCTCCACGGCAAGCATTACGGTCACCCATACGGAGACCATATGCGAAACATTCATGATGATGCTCGAATGGTGGTCAAAGATGAGATAGTAGAAACCGGACGCATAATTATCTATTTTGTTCACATTCTCCAGCAGAATCTGCATGGACAGAATGAGCAAAAACATAAGATCATAGATAGCCAAAGCTGTGAGATAACAGTTTGTGGAGGTACACATTGTTTTTCTGCTGAGCACGATGACTGTCAGAATAATACCAATAATGCCACAGCAACACACAATGGGTAAAAGTATAGTCTCAAGGATTGTTGGTTGTTCAAAACATGGAATAGGGCCCAAATCATCTCCTTCATATGTTGTAAAGTTATACAAGACCGTTGTATTTAGTACGGTATTTGTACTATTGCTTATTTCTTCTTCACTCATCATGAAATGTAAACACATCTACAAAATAACAGTTGAGCGCACAAAAGTTCTAGTTGCTCGTCTTTTCTTTTCTTATTATTAAATTATACTACTTTTAGTTGTTTAAAAATTTATCAGAACAAAATTGTCAAAATGTTACCTTTTTGTTGTTTTTGTTCTTTCACAGTCCAGTTATATGATTTATAACATAGATTTATGTGGTGAAAGTAATCCTGTTGTGTCTCTGAAAATGTAATCTTGGACTAAAGAAATAGTTCAACCATCCAGATTATATTATAACATAAAAGTAATTGTTGCCTTCTGATTGAAGCAGAAATACAACCCACACACTTCCTATGTAAATTCCAAGTAGTCTGTTCTGCAAGAGATGTATCCCAGTTAAATAAAAAAAAATCTTCAAGCCAACAATCAAATTATCTTGATTAGAATCTGTTTGTTATTCAGAACTTTGTTCAAATTCACTGTTGATGTTTATCTATCTACTATGTTGAAACCGATCTATTAATTTTGAAATCGATCTATTAATTTTTCTTCGCAATTTTCTTGTACGATCTTCATGTGATGCTTTTTGAGTCAGTTTGGAATTTAACAAAACAAAAGTCGGTCGAAGACCTTTCACAACTTATTGAAATTAATTTCCAAGTTGTTCAGTTGACAGAGATACTTAAGTGGACTGACACTAGGCTGGCTGAATTCCTCTCTGAAATTTGATGAATGTTTAGTTTGCAAGACGAGGCAAGTCTTTGGTCCACCTTCACTTCTCCTCCTCTAATTCAACATTTTATCATCTATTATTAACGGAAGTTGACGAGACATGTTACTTCTTCCTTTGTCATTAAAGCTAAGGGGATACCTTCAATATTCCAAATGACAAATTATTCTCGTCAGGCAATTTGTCATATTTTTGCGTGCTGGTGGCAACATTGTAATGGATTAGCAGAGATCTGACATCCTGTGGACTGCAATTACATAGAAATCAGGTGTCCCCGATTGGCCAGCTTTCCAGTTTCATTGCTCAGTTTGCTGATTACAATGTATCAGAAATTCTGTCAATTTGTGCCTGCTCTGACAGCGATTGGAAAGACCAGACAATAATGTTACAAACGTTGTGAGAGGCTGAGGGCAAGTTGTTGTTTCCCTCTCAGAGACTCTGCGGTGCTGTAGTTTAGTCACTTTATACCAGACACTGCTCTAATTTGCCGGCTTTGAGTGCACTATCTGTTTAAAGTTGTCATGAAGTCACATCATAATATTATTTGTTTCTCCTCCAAAGCTACATGTAGTTTTACATTGATTTTCAATTAGTTGTTAAATGAGCTGGTAAACAGGCGCGGCACGAACAATTTCCCTTTATCGAGCAAACTTGAGTATTTTGAGTGGGAAGTTGGTATATAGGAAACTGACATTATACTGCATTCATGAATGTATCCTGTACTTATCCCAATCTGACATTTGTTTCCATAAATAAGTTTTAAAAATATTATTTGCTTCTGATTTCTTCTCTGCATCCTTTGTCATTCGACTTCTGAAAATGTTCTAAAGTTTCAAACCACACATAATCATTGTAAAGTATATATGTATCTTAGAATTATTTTCATTTGTTTTTAAACAAAACTTAAGACAAAAATGTAATGTTTCCAAACATTGAAAATGTTTTGTTCCCATTTTGTTTAATGTACTTACATGGAGGGAGGGAGGTGTATTGCTGGATATTTACTTTTAAATTAATTTATAAAACACATTTCATATTATTGCTTGTTTAGGTGTACATAGTGAAAATATCAAAACATTAAATGTATTTAGTCTTTTAATAATTGGCAGTATTTTGCTTTCGAGTAAAATAAAAATATTTTATAGAATTCTAATTAATTAAGTTGCTGGTTTTTATTTACAGTAATTTTTATCTCAGTTAATATTTAATAATTTATCCTATAAATACCACTTACATGTATATATCTCTGTCAAATACCTATCAATTATTTTGATGTATTAACTTATTGAAAATTAATACAATCATTAAAACATAATGATTACCAACACTCCATACACTATAAGCATGACTGGCTACACTACATGGCTTAAAAACACTATGCCATGAACATTGGTGTAACAGTAGTGATACTGTATATTTAATTATATTTTTATTACAACCCACTGCAATGTATGAGAAGCATTTGAAACAAAACCTCAAAATGTCAAGTTGATTAGCATAATTAAGTAATATTTTATATTATTTGTACAGAAACCATTGTAATAAAATTGTCAAACAACTTGTCAACATTTGAATATGTGGATGCTGTAGGCTACTGTTACCAAACAACAGCAAGTGGTCTTTTATGTGCACTATTCCACAAACTGGATAGTACACGCCACAGCCATTAATATACAAGTCGTGGGTTACTGGTTGGAATGGGAAATAACCTAATGGGTTCACTGATGCGAATCGATCATTTGATCTACCAAATCTCAGGCGGACATTCTTGCAATCCACAATGTCCTGCTCCCAATACTACACATAGATAAGAGATACATGTATGTGACAGCAGTGGGTTTCATATGTGACCAAGTGTTGATATAACCCTGCATTTGACATCCAATAACCTCTGATTAGTAATAAATGTGTTCCAGTGGTGTCATTAAACAAACATATACTTTATCTTTTTTTTTTATGTACATGTATCATTAAACATTTATACCCTCTAAGACTGAGTATTTGTTATAGTGGGGCAGTTAACAAGGGATTTTGGGCCAAATCGTGCACTTTTGGTTAGAAGCATGAAACTTGGCACATATATACTACAACCCATTGTTCACTATGAGATGGGTAATTACTTTACAACGAGAGGTAGACGGGCAGCCGAGCATCACGCAAACACATAATGATGACGATCACAATACATTGTCAATTGACCAATGCATTATTAGGCTGTCAACTGAACTACTGTAGGCAACAAGAAACGACACTTATTCCGTGCTTTGATATATGCGTTTGGGTAGGTAAGTGATATCCTGTAGTTATGTGGCAAGGATAAATCTATATTTTCCCTGTCCTGTTGGGTTTTAATAAGTTAAATTTAGCAATTCCTTTCTATATGTGGTATGCGAAAGAAAGTAACAAAGAAAAAAGTAACAGGAAAACATTTACACTTTTTATTATGAGAGGAATCATCAAATGTTCAAAAAGAACTAAAAGTTCATATTTAAAATCATATTGGAGCACTTAAGTAAAACATTTTGATATAAGAAATCAAGATATAATTTAGCAAATATTCACATAACTACACGTACAGCAAACATTCTGAAACAACTGTCCACTGGTGCGCTTAAGTTACACGTTTGATACGGGAAATCAATATTTAATTTAGCAGTTCAGTAGTTCAGTTAATTAATCCATTACATGTAATTAAGTGCTAATCAAATTAGTAAGTCCATACTTTTAGCGTGATGCTAAATCAACTAACTTATCCACTATTATACTTTTCTACACTTTCCTATGATCCTTCTGCCTTCTATACTTCATGTCTGAACGTTTGTAATATGTAAAAAGATAAACATTTTTGAAAAAAAAAAGTCCTATTTTTGTGTCCAAATTATATAACTTTGGGTTAACAAATAAAAATATTGTAATGCAAAGAAAATGGCAGATTTTTCTGAAGATTTTTTGTATGTAGCGTATTTGCATTACAATATTTTTATTTGTTAACCTAAAGTTATATATGTTTTTAATTTTCAAAAATGTTTACCTTTTTTCTCTATGTTAAACGAAACTAAGGTTATTACGAAAAACATACTACAAATTTTCAGACACGAAGTATAGATACATGTACATTTGTATCATCTGTATCTCGATCAGATCCTGATCCCATTTGATTAGAAATGCAAAGTCGTGCACGAGAACAGGAAACTTAATTATCTCTACATTATTTCTCAATAATATGTGAGCTTGTACATGTAAATTTAAAAGTAATCTTATATTTAACGTTTTATTAATATTTTTTTTATGAGAGAGCTGAAATGCAATCTGAAAATTGCACAGATTGTAAAAAACATTGACATTAGTGCAAGGTCCCTAATCAAATCACTGTAAACCAGATTTATGTTGAGACATGGTTTTTTCTCTCGTAAATACGCATCTTAGTGGATGGTCATGATGGTTAAATTTCATGAAAAATACCCTATAGCAAGCACACTCTAACTGGGTATTTTAAAAATACATGCCATTCTGAAGTTGTAGGTAGTTTTGAAATGCCATGTAATGTTCATTGCTCTGAATTTGGTGGAGTTATATCACATTTTGCAACAATTCTTCAGCCAAAATAAATGAAAATAAGCAGCCTTGCATTCAATAGGGCGAGCGGGTTGTTACCGAGACAAAACATTTTATCACTGGTGTTTGCATCGAACATTAAATGAATGTTATATGATAGTATACGATCGGTACCAGTCACATAGTTTGCGAGCACTCGCCCTATAGAACGCAAGGCAGGTAAAGTCATGTAAAGATTTCCAAATTAGAAGGTTTTTTTAAAACACGTGTTTGCTGGGCCAAGTATTGGAGCAGGATACTTATTATGTTAGATTGTTTGTATGTAAAGTCAGATAAAATAATAGTGATAACACACCATTATAATTTCAATTTAAGTCTAATACTCTTCTAGGAAATTCGAGCCAGTCAAACATTGACTTGAAATTTGTTCTGTTCTTAGAATCAAGTGAACTTATTTAAAATCAGATAAGTTTCAGACACACATGCAACTTTGGTCACTCATTTCCTCTAATTCATGTTTTTTTCCTTTCATTTTAGCCTGCACAGACTCAAATGCAACTTTGGTCACTCATTTTCTCTAATTCATGTTGTTTCCTTTCATTTTAGCCTGCACATGCTTGTATGGCTTCTGCATTGAAGGCCCAAAGGGCTCTGGCCTGTGTGCACCACACTCCTGTGAACTTGGATACTTTGGGAAGAACTGTGATCAAAAGCTGGTCAAGTGTGGACAAGCAAAGACTCTGTGCCATGCTCACTCAACTTGCTTCGAAGATGGAGACGATTTCAGGTAATCGCTAAACTATTATGTCTGATTGGACTGTCGCTTGTGCTCATATATCAAAAGTTGGTCTTGGAATAGTTTAACTAGTTAGTTAGTTATAACCTATTTACGTGCTTATATCCAATTAAGGTTCAAGCATGTCTGTCATGGTCACGCAGTACAGCTGCCTTGACTGCCTGTCCAGGACAGAAGTTAGTGTTAGTATGAGAGAGGAAACCCGCTACTTTTGATGAGTAGCAAGGGATCTTTTATATGCACTTTCCCACAGACAGGTTAGCACATACCACGGCCTTTGTTAAACCAGTTGTG
>JAUTCZ010130087.1:0-13985 GCA_032273805.1 Melanodrymia brightae
TGTTGTTTTTTCTTTATAATTATTTGGGTTAAATTACTGTATAATAGAATGTCTCATTTTTATTTTGTTGTGACAAACATAATTATATAATAGTGTCAATTGATGCAATTTTATGCAAGCAGTTGCAACCTTGAATCGTTTACACAACAATCCGGCATGAATTCGTATAACATTCAACATTCATTCATTTATGCAATAACGTATGACGATGTATATTGATAGGATGTTTATATTTTTTATTATCCTGCCTGCTCATAAATATGTTAAAAGGCTCCATGTAATGAAAAAGGAGAATGACTGTAAAGTAGATGCCCTATATGGTTTTATGGCTCTTCGTTTGTAAGGGTATATGAGATGAAAGAGTGATGCCATTATTAGGAGGAGTTGTTTCTTTACACATGACATCATGGCAGTTATATACTAGGATTGGGTAATAATGAACTTATTATCGTTTATTACTGTGAATCTAGGTGGAAAACGACCACTAGAGTTTATTACAGTCCGATCTTGGGATACATGTAGTAAACAAACAAAAAATGTTTTAATAATTTCGTTGAAAATTTTAAATTGAAGTTATTCCCCTTCTAGATCCAACCAAGGTACTAATTTAAGGATAATTTAATATTAATCTAAACAACATAAGTGTTGTTGGTATTATTTAAATACTTCAATAATATTATATACAAGAAAATGCAAACAGATTGAACGACTGTAAACTGAAAGTAATGAAAAATAAACCATGACATAAAATTATAATGTCCCGACATTGGTGCGACCGTACATTTTAAACGGTCTTTATGTGGTTCTTGTTGCACCTATTACATCTTGGGCGATCTGGGCACCAACTCAGCGCCATTCGATGTCTTGTACAGAGATCTGCTATGGTTCATTACCCCTCTTAGTGCTTTCTCTTCCTGTTTTCTCCGGCGTTCTCCATCTCGGGCACACTTTATGCCCTTTCCAAAGTATGAATGAGAACTCTTCAAGCAACTGTTCTAGGCGAAATGTGTTTTGTTTAGTGTATTTTTGTTTCATAGGTACATTTGTCTCTATAAATTTTAATGATTTATTTTGCTGTACCTTTGTGTTAGTTGTGTTTTTGTTATCATAGTTATTGGCCAAACATATCTATAGCAATGTAGAAGACTAGTGGCGCTGTGTATGTGAAATATGCATTTTGGGAGTGAGTGTGTAATTCGTGGGCGTGCGGTTGCGAACCAATCGAACCCTGTACCTACCACTCTTAAACCCGATGCGTTAACCACTACGCTACGGAGGTCGGTATTAAATGCTAATTATACTTCAGTTAAACAGTTTTGTATAATTGGGTAAATTTGCTAGCATGTATTATATCAATAATTATGACATGACAACAGGGTTGCAGCAAATGTATGTTATACGTATAGTATAGCATAGCATAGCATAGCATAGCATAGCATAGCATAGCATAGTAATAATAGTTACTTCAACAGTCAATCGAGTTTTTTCTTGTTAGCTGCATTAAGTGACGGGTTCAATACTCTGAATGAAACACATATTAGTGTTTGAGAGAGAAATAGAAGGATCACCACAACGCATTGTGTAAGAACATTTTACCGTTAAAAGTGATCACCACAACGCACTGTGTGAGAACATTTTACCGTTAAATGTGATCTCGTATTTTGAAATATTGGCGAGAACACCAGGACGGTATTGAACAAGAGCCGCACTTAAAACATCACTGTTACATCAATAACGGATTTCTTTGAAGCCAGTGGTATAGTGGTGTGTATATATATATATATACAAATGCGCTTAGAATCCATAGGCATATTGTTTATCGAGGGTAGAGACTACACTTTATTTGCTGTAAATAAACACAGTTAAATGACTGACAAAATATTCTCTAACCACTCAATGACAACTTTAGAAGAAGAGACATATTTCTAAAATATAATTTTTTATATTGTAGAACAACGAAGGGCCTAATCTATTTATAATGGCAATCCTCATGTTAGACGTTTAATAAAACCCAACTATATTGTGCCATGTGCCTGACAAGTGCTAGAACCACCCATGGATTGTTGCTTATTCTTTTTTGCTTGTCAAAAAGTGTATTTCTTGTTTTCACAAAGAATAACAGAACATAACATATTATTTATGTTGTTTCTTCGTTTTAATAATGTAATTGAAGCTATTTTCGTTTCAATTTAAAAACAATGTTTCAGTTTACTTCCTCGCGAACATCTTTACATTGATGGCGTAACATCCTTCATCAGAAATATTTTACATTTGACCATGGGTTACATCAACGTGATGGACACCAAAGTGTGGTACTATTATGCTTAGCGGATAAAATACTAATAGTAATTTGTGTATTGGTTGCATACCAAATATATAATTTGTGACCACAATATATCGATATTGTAAGCAACAACATTTAAAATTGCTCTATAGTCAGAAGATTGGTTTATTAAATTCCGTGGTGTGTGCTATCCTGCCTATGGAAATGTGCACATAAAAGACCCCTTGCTGTCATTCGTAGAAGAGTAGCCTATGAGTTTCCTCTGTGACCATGTGTCAATATAACCATGCGGCTGACGTCCAATAACCGCCGATTTATAATCGATGTGTTTCTAGTGGCGTCGTTAAATAAAACAAACTTTACTATAGTCAAAAATATGTTGTACATGAGCATTAGATGCTCACGTACGGTGGCATTCGTCTTAACTCGGGAGTGTGCATTAACATACATTACAATTCTCACGTACATTACTACACGTCATTTCGCTTTCAGACTTCTCACTTCGTATGCCAGATTATTTTGTGACCACAACTGAATGTTAGGAATTTGTGTTTACAATTCTTATACTTTCACCACGGTGTAGAACAATTTAGCGTTACTTTATGTCCGTCGCATAATAGCATGATGTAAAAAATCGCTCTCGTTCACAATCGAAACGACGTATTCGGGAGGCCCACATAGGGAATATTTGTGAAATAATTAGTGTTAAAATATTTTGTTTTTACTTAAATGAATTAACGTCATTGTAGTAGTTTACAACTTTTTTTGGTCGCTCGAAAAAAGTTTTATCTGTAAGAAATTGAAATCAAAAGATTGTTTAATGACAAAACTAGAGAAGATTTCCATATTAATCATCAGCAATTTAATGGCAAACACACGTTTATTTTGACATAATTATGATCTCAGAAGTAATACACAATAGTCTTTTATTCGATTGGCCGTAAAGGACGTTTATATTCACTTTGCAACAGGCAGGATAACAAATACCACATACTTTGCCGCAACAGACGAGAAAAAGCAACAGTTCGGCCACCTTTTTTTATACTAATATTGAGTGTCAATTCATTCAGTAATTGTATTAATCTGATATATAAATACAATTACACTACGTTTGTTTGACTATACTGCCGTTAATACAGCATATTGCATTGCAATGTGGTAACCGGATAATCATTCATTTTACTAGAATAATAAATATTTAAAGTGGCAATAATGTTATCACGAACGTTGACTTTGCTGGACTTCTTGTACTTTTTAAAAACTATTTTATACTATTATAGTATAAAGTCTTTCTGATATTGAGTGTCAAATTGACATATCTCATGAACTGAACTGATGTTGGGTGCACGTTGCAATTAACTATACTACTGCAAAGCTCAGTATAGGATAGGGAAGTGCATGAAATAGTAACGTGGCTATATCTAAACATGGTTCAAGCACGCTGTCCAGGGTACGCAATGCAGAAGGCTAGATTGCCTATCCAGGACAGAAGCTTAGCCTAATTACTAGTAAAATATAAATACATAAATATTTGACTACATAAAACTGTGATGTGTTTAGAGGTGGCAATCAGTGCCTCGCGAATAACAAGCAGACCATGAGAGCATCTCGAAAGACAACGCAGTGATGCATAACAATGCATTGCATGTTTGTTGTTCTCAATATACAACACGTGTATAACACGTGCTTTAGGTACGTACGCCATCTGATTCGTCTGAGAAAGCCGTGAAGACAATATACACGTACATGTGTGACTTCATGTTTACATTGTTTTACTTTAGTTGTTTATTATGTTTAATATCCTCTTCTACCATTGTATATAAGTTACAAGTGTAGGAATCTGGAGGAATCGGTCACGGAATTTGGCGTCAAGGGTGTAAGCTGGTTCTGGCTCTGTTGTGTCAATAACAGAAAGAAGAATCACGGTGTCAGTTTACATATAGACTAAAGCATAACTTTATTATATGGTTTTAGACGAGAGTAATTTATATTAATTTATATTAATTGTCTTTATATTTACATAATACATGAATCTTGTGTATTATGTTTCTAACGAAATATAACATCACAAACAATAGTTAGCGGCCCACTTCCGAGTTTTACGATGGATGCCAACCTCCGTGGGTATCTAATGCTATTTGTAACTTACCTCTGGCTCATAGAGAATTCTTTTATTTATTAAAATAAACATTTACACGTACTTACATTTTATTGCTTACTACTGGTATATCAATATATATAGGCATGTCGCCTGTTTGCCAATCCACTCATTTACCGAATAAATATTGTTAAAAAAAATGTATGAATATCCAATGCATTTTAGTAGCACTCCATTACTGACGGCGTGCTTATTATACAGAGAGACTGTATATACATGTATATACATATTTAATATAGAAATGTGGGTAGCATTTGTTAGGTGTGGTTATATATGTGTGGCTAGTTATGTGTTGTTCGTTTCGCGTGTGGCTATAGTTACGTGTGTAGCTGAATACGTTTGCGCTAGTTGCGCGTGTGACTAGTTACGTCTGTGGTTAGTTGCGTGTGTGGCCAGCTATTACGTGTGTGGCTTTTTGCGCGTGGCTATAGTTACGCGTGTAGCTGATTACGTATATGACTAGTTGGTTTGTGGCTATAGTCGCGTGTGTAGCCAATTACGTATGTGGCTAGTTGAGTATGCGGCTAGTTACCTGTGTGCGGATAGTTACGTGTGCGGCTAGTTACGTGTATGGCTAGTTACGTGTGCGGCTAGTTACGTGTGTGGCTAGTTACGTGTGTGGATAGTTACATGTGTGCGGCTAGTTACGTGTGTGGCTAGTTACATGTGCGGATAGTTACGTGTGCGGATAGTTAAGTGTGTGGTTAGTTACGTGATGTGAAGACCTAGGTATGTACATGGCAGTTTAATGACGCACGCTGAACGCAGCATACCTGACAGTTTAGTGACTTCTTAACCACTCGTTTTATGATCACAGTACAGATGTGGTGCCGCATTTTCACCGTCTCCAAATACACGGCTACTGATACCATGCTATGCTAATGAGGTCACCTTTTATCAGTCATATAATTTTTGTGCAAGAATTTATAAATTTCCACACTATAATCATATATTTGATATATTGCGTGATCATTAAATGATCACGTAATATATTAAATATATGATTGTAGTGAGGAAAATTAAAAATGCTTACCCACCTATTATATGACTTATAAAGGTGATCTCATTTATTAGCATAGCATGGTATCAGTAGTCGTGTATTTTCTCTAAGTTTGTGATAGAATGAATCTTCTCCATTGCCAAGACGTCTCCAAATCCAATGGTCAAAACTTAATTTCTGCAGAATTTTGAAGATTGCTAAATCCGTGTCTAGGGGTTAAAACTCAAAACAGGTACATACTGTGTTCATGTCCCACAAAGGGTGATGGATTTGTTTTTCATCTTTTCCGGCGTGAAAGGAATACAAATCCATAGGAATAGAGGAAACATGTTTATTGGCAACACGTAGGCCTGCCTAGGACTTATTAAGCACATAATATAGTTTGATAGGTTTTGTTTCTTATAGAAAGGCTATGACTCGTAGGTAGTATCTAATTTTATAGATCGGGTTATTTGTTTGATTCTGTAAAGTTTCGTTTTATTATATAACTCATTTTTCTACGATATTACATTTAAACCAGACAATTTTAGATTCTATACCTTTTACCTGCAACCCAGAGTGAATTAATCGATGGGCCAACTGGTCAGATACATTGAGATACACCCACTTTACGGGTAAACAAGTTCTTCCGACTTGTTTACAACATTCGGTGGTATATGATGTCCTGTAAATGGAAACGGTATATATAAAGGATTGATTGCTCATAATGGACAAAGATAGTGGGTTTTTGTTTCTGAACTATATGTTAGCCATCCATGCACCACTGGTTGCAGAATCTGGCGTCGAAGGTAAAACCCAGATTCGGATGTCAATGATTGTAATGAAGTCAGGTGTATTCCAATCTTATATAACTGAATAGGAGCAAATACAAAGCCAGGGTTCTGATTAACTATAATACAGTCACAACTCGTTATCTCGAAGTCGAGTTAAAATGATATTTCGAGACAGCCATTGCCACTGATGCATTAATGATGCAGTGTATTCACCATACATTTATACATACACGATATATTATTAATCGTATTCGATATACAGCAATTACAGTGTTCGAGATAAAGAAGTTTAATATTATTGTATTGTGTGCTAGGATGTCTGAAGTTGACAAACTCGCTTTGTCCTCATATAAAAACAGTCTTCATAATTATAAACATTTTTGAGGCTATTTTTAATAACAGTTCGTCTGAGTGACATCTCGGGCTCATCTCGTTGTCATTGAATGTCATAGCTGTCCACAATGTCATCAGATTATTTCAACTTGCTTCATGTGTGTGTGTGCATTCTTTGTCTATTTACAAGAATCCTAATAGTTGAAACGCAGCATAATTTAAAATGTGTATAGACGACCGGGTTTGAGACGGCTAGGTACTGGGTTCAAATGCCACTGGAGGCGATGGGCATTTTTAATGACAGTACCGGTGTATTAGAAATAGAAATCCTTAGAAATATACGTCTGACATAATGTATAATAGGACATACATACCTAGGAGTCCTAGTCCAAACCAGATTTAAGTAAAACACATAGTTGTGTTGCATTTTTTCTTACTTTAACTCATGGACTTGTAGGTAATAACTGGTTTTATGGATCAGACTATTTGTTTCATTCCGTAAATATAATATCTTATTTTATTATTTAATCCATTTTGTTATGATATAACCGGACTTGCGTTTCTTTTACAACGGTTACAACTGGTTATATCGTCCATGTACTGATGAAAACTATTCTACGGTAGACATTCAGAGAATAGTTCACGATATTACGCATCGTTGACACAGATAATGCCAGATGCAATACCTTACTTAGACCTGTTTGACGCGTTTTTATAGTTTCGATGAAGACGAACGCGAACTAACAATATGACTGTGGAGGAGGAAAAGTTCACCTTTCGAGAACACCTGGAATCATCACTGCTTTGGCTGTGACTTTCTAGCTACGTCATTCTACCACGACTTTCGTCACAATATCTCTTCGAATCTGCTTTGTGTAGAGATACGCATTTGGCCATGTCCATATTTTTGGTTTAATATAGACTATAATCCGGTAACCGATCCTACCGCTTAATTACTGACGAAATAAATATTAATTGTTTAAACAAACCAAACGCAATTAAATAATCGTTAATTTTTCCGAAATGTATAATGATTAGAGTCCGAAATTAGACCAACTGCAAAGTTTGTGTTTTATATTAATATTGTACTTTTTCCACTGTTTTCCTTCTACATGTATTCTGTTGATGTTGTCGATTGTGAAAAGTGGCTCGGTGAAGAGGTGGTATGCATGTACATTATGACTGGCTACACGTCCCTCGCGCGCGTGAGTTATGGTTTTCTTTCATTACTTTAGAGGTATCGAGCTACATCCTACAAAGAAGAAGATACACATTAACTACGTCGTATCTCTGGCGGTTCGCTTTCGCAGTCACACAATTCTCCTGGTGCATGCCCAATTTCACGCCCGTTGCACGCGACTCACATATTTGACTGCAAACGGACAACACAACCATGGAATTTAGAGCCATGGCAGCTGTCCGGAAAGCCGTATTTTAGCTAATAATCGGAAAGGAATATATATAATTTAACTTTTCCTTTCAAAAACTGCGTGCAAAGGAAAATATTTATTTAAAACAGGAATGTTTTTTTTTTTTTTTAAGTTCAGGAATTTTATCAGCAACATCTAAACAGTCTATTTCAAGTTTTTGATTTGTGAACAAATACGATTTGGCATACGATAAAAGCTGTGTCGTTTTTTTTATGTGAAAGACTTTGGTAAACATGTTTTGATAAATATTCATGAGTACAAGTTGTAACCTTAATGGCAGAATAAGTTATAAGTTAACTAATTAACCAATTTTCCTCAGCAATACTTTTGTTAAATACATATTTTTTCATCACAGTAACATTTTCAGAAGTGATTGAGAATAAAATTTACTGCCATTTTGACAACGTCGTTGAATGGTCTTTTGAATGCTATAATCCATTTGTCATACTGGTTATTTCCCGTTCCTACCAGTGATCCACGACTTGTCCATCAAACGCTGTGGTGTGTTATCCTGTCTGCGAAAGCATAGGCCTACACATAAAAGATAACTTGCTTCTATTCGGTAAGAGTAGCCGATGTGGCGGCAGCGGGTTCCCTCCAAGTGTCGATATAACCGGAGAGTTTGGCAACCAATAACAGCTGATAAATAACCAATGTGTTCCAGTGCTGTCGTTAAACAAACATACTCCATCTTTTATTCATCTTACTCTGTATCGAGATTTCTGAACACTTCATAGTTTTCAGTGTGACCGCAACTAGGCCGTGCTCCGACATTTCTGTAAGGAAGTAAATATATGCAACTCTGTACACTGTAAATCAAAGTGATAATGTATACCACACACGTAGGATATGTAACACATGGTCAACAACAACATTGGAGAACAGCCACCTCCAGATTGGAGAAGACTCGTGCATGATGCGTTGAACTCCACAACACCACGGACTAATAGACGCACATAACATTACACTGAATATTAATTAATTATTAACAATAATATCTGTATTTATTGTTTATAGAGTTGACTATCAATCTGTCCTAATTTAGCAAAGCGTTTATTATAGTTAGTATCACCATTATTGTAGAAAAAGCGGTTTTGTATGTACATGTATGTATGTATGTATGTACAGCTTTTTCAGTAATAATTAACCACAATGATGTAACACTTGCCAAACACTAAATCACTGCTCGTTAATTGATGACAGCAAGAAGTACAAACGATTTCTTCTACAACATACAATACAATGACAATACTAGTACATGTAGTTCATAATCGAGACGTCTGCGTTAATACACTGTTGATGGTGATGAATTCACTTCACTATATACCTATAGGCCATGGGACCAAAATGTGTCAGGACATGCCATGGAAAACAAAGTTCGTTACGCACGACATTAAGATAAGCTGCATGGAAATAGTTTTAATGTGAACCTAAAACGATATACAAACGGTTGTTATTAAACGTTTTGATTTGATTGAAATGCTGTGTAATATAAATAGAAACAATCCAGAAATAATAGATCAGTGACATGCGACAGGAAAATTCTGGGATGCTGGAATTGGTATGTTAGTTATTACATTTGGTTCAGAAATCTATGAATAACTTACCTTTTATACTACCTAGAGGATTATAAATTAAGTGATTGGATATGTGCTTAACTTTTTATCTAGAAATTGTAAAGTTTTACTAGAAATGTATTTTGTATTCATACAACACACTGTCATGGGGTCCGCCATATTGAATACCCAGTCATCTATTGCATGTTTTGATTGGCTGCTGCAGTTCAGGGAAAGCTGGTTCATGGGAGATAATTCATAATGATTTAGTGTCATACTGTATACTCCTTTATTCTCGTGGGCTTTAACATTAATAACAAGAAATAATCTGTTAGCCAGAAACATGTTATAAATAGCATTAGATGCGCACGTGCGGTGTCACCCGTCTCCAAACTCGGGAGTGTTCCTTTAAATAACACCTCCATCCGAAATGTAAAGTGCGTGAATCTTAATTGGATATAGGCAGGTAAATTTTTATTCCGAATCCGAATTCTTCCGAAATGTAATAACATTTGTTACGCAATGAACACTTGCATACAGTAGTAGTATGTGAGATTGCCTGGCCACACCACAAACTGACAATCATTGGGCAATCTGGCTTACGTTCAGCATAAAGCAAGGTCCGTGAACCATGGTAACAACAGAAGGGATGAGGAGTGGGCAAATGATAGTGGGGGCCTAAGTGAAAGACGAAGGGAAGGGCACGTGCGAAAATTATAAATATAAATGGTAAAAAACATTTTGGTCAGAAAGTCTGAAAGCAGGGTGGGGGAGGGGGTAGGGAGGCATGGCCACAGCTCCCACCACTTTTCCGCGGCGCCTTCAAAGCTAGGACATAAAGTAGTTATTACAAATGGTATGGTGCTTGTGAACTTGACACACGAATGTGAAGAACAAAGCAATACATATAGACATTGAGAACGTGTTTCCGTCAGTCAGATGTCTTTTGACGCCCGACACACACAAGAAGCAAGAAAGACTGGCAATTCAGGATTTATCATTGTCCCGTGCCATTAATTATGGCCATTACAACTGAATTAGCCTTCTCGCTGACCGGAACACTTGGACAGTTCCCAGTCAATCAATCATGGCGTGCACACTGGACGACTAAGCAGACGACTGTAAGCAGGCGGGCAGAATACAAAGAGAACAGTGTAACGGTCTAACAGAACCAAAATAATATTTCTAAATATTCAAGGCACACTCCTGAGTTTTTAGACGGGTGCCTCCCTATGTACGAATCTATAATGCTATTTGTGACATATTTCTGGCTCAAAGGGCATTTTTATTGATTAAAGTTGACATTTACTTACATTTTATTACTTACAATATTTATAATTATATAGATATATCCAATACGTTTATAATAGCTTGGTATGTCATTGGATTTTTGCTTACAATAATTTAGTACGATACAAATTATTTTTGAAAAAGTACACAATGTCATTAATATTACTATAATCTGAATAACCAGAAGCACAGAGCTTGGTCCAAACCACCTCACGGGGGGAAATTGTTTAAAAAGCATTTCATTAGATTCATCTTTCAAACAAAATTACGTTTTGCTAAATGAAGATCCACTTTAAAAAATCAAACCCGTATCGGAGAATCGATATTGGACCAAACGTTCTCTCACAAAAAGATTACCTTGAAAACGTTACAACTAATTAGCTACAGGTTTTGGCGGCAATGTACAAAACGCAATTTTATGTAATATAATGACATTTTGACATTTATGTTGATGTTTATAATCATCAATGTATTCAATTGTATACAATTAATTATGTGGATAAACAAAGACAGTGTTATCTCTTCTGTTTATAAGCAAATGAATTCGCGTATAACCCGCTCCACAACGTTGTCACGTGACTGCAGTTTACGCGCCAAAATGGTGAGTGAATTTCATTAACTGAAAGATGATAAAAACTAATTATTATACATTACATTAATCCATGGAAATGCATCGATCTGTGGACTAAACGAATGCTTACATTAGAAATAGTTCTAGTTGCATTCTGCCTGCGCGTGAATGATGCAGATGATAGCTGCTATCTCAGATCTTGTCTCTCAAGAACGCTCTCAGACAGAAACGAACTCAAATTTGCCATAAACGATAGTTTATGGAATACTTTACAGCTCCCCGTTTCCTTTGAGGAAAGAACTTTTTCTCATCAATGCTACAAATGTTCGTCGTTTCAATGATTGGTTTTGCTACTCTTCTCTACCAGGATGCCTTGTTCTTTTCATGGCAGACACAAACAGATCGAACACGAGATGAAGTACGATATTAATACACTCCAACACTCTGGATACACTCAAAAGACATCAATATAATTATGGTGTAGCCAAACATATTCTCCTCTTTAGACGATATAAACTATTTGTAATTGGAAAGGTGCAGAGATACGCATTTGGCCATGTCATTTTTGAGGTGCTTGAATCAGAACATTGTTCAAGCACACCTGTCATGGGCACAATCTCTGACGTCGCCAAAAAGTTCTGTCCACGACAGGCATGGGCATGTTTTGTCGTTTAGACTTATATACTCAAGAGACATCTCTCGACTTTAATAACGTTTTGTGCATGCCTTCCATCTAAACGAGAAAACATTGACATGGCCAAATGTGTATTTTTAATCGTAGTACCGACTCCAACCTTAGTGGGTGCTCCCCACGTTTCAATGGGTAGGTGTACGCCACTTACATGCACCGAGCAGTGTCCCACTACTGGTATAACAAAGGTCATGGCATGTAGTGTCCTGTCATTATACTTATACTAACGTCCATCATGGGCATGCAGCCGAAGTAGTTGGACTGCATGTTCATGCAGGACATACGTGCTAGAACATCAATTGGATAAATAAGTTATAACCAACTAACTAACTAACTAACTAACTAACTAGTTTTTATAGTACAAATGACTCAATACTGACTGTTAGATTGGACCGGAAAACCTATTTTGCCTTTCGGGTAGGTGTTGAATGAGCATAATTATTATATCGCTTCAGGCATAATAAACTGTAAAAAATACACAATGTCTTGAATCTGGAACCGAGAGCACGATTTTGTTTCGGCGTCCTCTAAAACATCCCCTGGATGGATGTAGAAACCCTACACCATGGCGGTGCATATAAACTGGACTTGAGCCCGTCAGCGCAATGCCGGGTTTACAGATGTCGTCACCCTCCTATTGTCGTGCATACATAAATATACGTTCGCACGTCAAGTTTGACAGTAAGAATTTGTTTATTTCACTTTACTTCTTTTCACAACAATAAATATTTTTACAGCGTATAAAGTGTAGAAACACACTACGGAGGTGACCGACAGAGTAGGCGAAGCTCGCCGACAAGGTGATAACCTTTGTAACGTCGACTCACTTGATTCGCTATCTTGTAAGAAGTTTTACTCGTCTAGTGCTATTCGTTTAAGGCACGTGTTGAGAAATTCCCATGTCCGTATTATGATTGACAGAGAGGAATTCTGTATATACGCATGCACACCTGCAGACGTACAGCAGTGAGTGAGATGGAGAATAGTTACTAGAAGATGTCGTATGCAAATGGTTTGAAAAGCTAAACCAGCTTGCGGAACACATGTACACGGTGCACCAGGTGTGATATGACGTTACTTTTCTGTCTTTTGTGCTCCGTGTACGCTGCTACGACTTAAAACAAACCCGGGTAAAACCCCACTGATACATCAAAGCTGCATGTGGTAGATCCTATTCTGTCTGTGAGAAAGTATAAAATATCCCTTGCTGCAATTTCTGTCTGTGGGAAAAACAGTAGCATATGTGGTATCAATGGCATTCTGAAACCACTAATACAAGTAAATATATATTGAATTTAAAAAAAAAATGTCTATGATTTCTTTTCCTTTTGAATTTGTATTTTATTATTTTTAATTAATATTAGGGGCGGTAGGGAGAGCTGGTACTGATACGTCTTTACAGTAATAATAAGTAGAGTGATAACTTTCTCCTATCTGGACTGTTTGATCTAGATTCCATTTCTTCGTAAGATAGAACTGCTCTTTGAACACAGCGTGCGTTGATTATGTGTAATATATTCAGCGTGACAAAGTGGCTAAAACGTCGTATTCCCGCGCTAAAGCGAGCTTGGAAGCTCAGTGTAGAGATCTCAGATGATAGAGATGCTTTGAGAAAGCTCGAGAGAACCTGCTCATTACTTGATGGATATTCCTTCATGACTTGTATCTTTGCACAAACGTATAAAACAGATCCCCTGAAGGTATTTAATTAGCTCAAATTCTGATCAGATGACCGCTTTTAGTCCAATGCGCATGTTCTCATCGTTGTCTTCCTAGGTATGTACTGAAATTAATATTTTTATTTTTTTATTTTTTATTTTTATTTTTTTTAAATTTTGTATATATTTATTGGCCCAGAACATTGGTAGTGTCAGGGTTGGGGCCCTGGCACTACCGTAC